>JAHWFP010062492.1:0-10036 GCA_023313725.1 Lithobius niger
CGAAAGCTGGAAGCCCTGCCCACCGGAATTGACATCATAGCCACGTCCATCGGAAGTTATGTCATAGCCAAGCCACCGGAAGTGACGTCACGGGGGTAACAAAAAGCACTTTTCCACCCTCCTCCAGATTGATGAAAACGAAATAAAGGATAAAAAGCACTTTCCCACCCTCCATAAGATTGACGCCCACAGGATGCCCTACCCACCGGAAGTAACGTTATAGCAACGCCCAACGGAAGTGACATCATAGCAACACCCATCAGAAGTGACGTCATAGCAATGCCCACCGGAAGTGTCGTCATAGACACGCCAACCAGAAAGACGTCACGGGCATGTCTGTGTGTCTGTGTGTGCAAAATCGCTTATTCATACTACTTATTATTTTTGGTTAATTGTAAATGTGATTTTTCCACAGTAACTCCATGAAACACCCTATACTGTATGACTAAAATCTGACTTACCCTAAAAATATAATGGTTTCAATCTTAATTGCACTGCCTCGTAATTCTTGAGAGAGCAAAGCAAACTGTGTCGTCGATACACGACACACGAACACTAAATCGTTATTGAAACTAGATGTATCTCGACAAAATGGTAATCCTCTGTATTTACTAGTTGTAGTATTGCTCAACATACCGGAAATGTGCATAATTATTCTCCTCGCTTTATTATGCAGATCATATTCTATTTCATGCGAAGTAGGCTATTGCGTGTAAGGTACGGAAAATGTGCACAAACGTGTTCGACTCATATTATGATGCAATTAAGTAACTGTCAGTCGATGGAATAAATTAAATATTCGGTTACACAGGAAGTCGTGTTCGTGCATCGAGGCTGGCTTAATGTATTTCTGTATTGATCAAATGCAAGTGAGCCTTGCAATGAACAGCCTGAGCTAATTTGCTTCAACCAATTAGCGTGAGAATAATATTCCAAAATATTTATGAAATGTTTATGAAATATTTATGACATAATATTCCAATTTATTTATGAAATATTCCATGAAAGTACAAGATAGCATCCAAAATATTGTTTTCGGCTTGTAACTTGCAAACCGTTTATCAGATTGAAAACAAACTAATGTCAGTTTATGTTGAACGAAGCTGCTGAGTAAGCTTCGTCATTGTTTCTTTTTTTGTTAGGGGATTTTTATTAATTCTAATGTTGTTTTGTGTTTTTCACTCATGTTTACCTTTGTGAGAGTTCATTTTTGGAGTCAGCCCGGTGACCTTTGTGATAATTGATGAGTATGTTTGCCATGTGGGTTTCATTTTTAAGCCTTCTGTACAGCCAAAACGGTTGAGAAGACTATTGCATCGACTTTGTCCGTCTGTCCGACTGCCCGTTTGTCAGTCGCTTTTTTCTACTTCATAATGGCACGAGATAGAGAAAAATCGGTTTTATCAATTACATTCAGAGACCAAAAATTAGTTAAATAACACGACAAATTAAAACAACATTGCTTCCTTATGGATAATAGACTTTCTCAACGAAATAATAATAATTGATTGACGTATTTAAATACTACAGAGAGACACGCAACCATATAATAATAGGCCTTCTCAATGACATAATAACATTGGATCTTCTCATTTAAATACCACAGAGAGACACTAAACCATAAAAACATAAGGATTTCCTTAACGACACACATTAGCTTCATTTAAACTGTCTCGACACTGTGTTGCATGGATGAATAAGCTTGCTCTCGAACCAAATTTTCCGTTAGCTGCTACTTACAATATTAAAATGGCAGGTAAAAAACATGAGGCCTAAAAAGCTGAAAATTAGGCCTCAAATCACTTTGCCACGTAAAGTATCTCACCGTGTTGAATAAATAAATAAGCCAAGCCTGGGACCCAACCAGTAGGTGCTACTTACTAAAATTAAAATGGCAAGTAAAAATTAGGCCAAAAGCTGAAAATTATGCCTAAAATCTAACACATTTTTAACCGGCAATAATTGTGATGGTTACTACTTTTAGATTATACATATACAAGAGAGCGCTGTGGCAGTGCATGATGGAGGTATGTACCGCAACATTTTCAAAAGTTGCGGAAGTGTACAGAATCCCGGTTGCGACTAAGTAGTCACTGCAGCAGCTTGTTATACAGACCTATTATGGATCGAGCTCATTTCAATGAACCTAGTGACATGCAAAAGGTATCTAACACTTATTCCATTGACGTAGTTTCCCTACGAATATGATTTGGATTGGTACGACATTTATCTCGTTTTAACTTAGGATGGTATTTCTTAAAACACCTCATCACCAAATTAATTATAAAGTTTCCTGTCTTATTGGAGAATTTAAGTGTCAGTTTAGGCGACTGGAGGTTTTGAAGTCAAAATAACTACCAGCAATATCTGTTCGAGCAGAGGGTTTGTCATGAGCCCCAATTTATCATGTGGGGCTCATAAATGACCTACCTTGAGCAAAGGGGTTGATTGAAGGCAGTCCCAAGACCATATCAGAAGTAACCAGGTCAGTTAGGGTTAAAGTACACGGTGTTAAAAAAAAAAACCGCTACACGTCCAACAACCATTCCCCGTCGTTATAACCCTTATCCCTGACCTCAGTAAAGAAATCATGAAAGTTATTCCAGACCTCGGGAAAGAAAGCTTTTATCTGCATTTCAAATAAGAACGCAAAAGGTAACAAAAGCATGTTACAACCATGTTACAAGTATGGTTGATGGGCTGGGGAAGGGGTACCAAAACAAACAAAAGACTTGAATTAGATTTCATGTAAAAAGAAGAAAAAAAACATTTATTTGGCCATCAAGCAAAATACATAAAATAAAGGCTTTTACAGTATTTGGATTCCAAATAAAAATGCAAAAAGAAAAAACGCTTGTGGCAACCCTGGTGGATGGCAACCCTACTGCGGCCTCTTATCCCTGATACCCTGTAGAAATCGAATCACCCATTGTACGTACTGAATTAACAACTATACAGTATTCACATCTAATCGTTACACCACGCGCTGCACGAAAGACCTAGTAACGTTATCCAACTGAATGTTGTATCCAACAGGATGTTGTATCCAACAGGTGTTCCCAGTTTACAGTGCTGTACTTACTGCAATTGGCTGACTTTAGTTACCGATTTGGCAACCTTGGTTAATGTTGCATGTTGCCCTTCAGCTACTGTCCTGCAGTTGCACGCAAAATCGTGAGTCATGTGACCTGATGTCCCCAGGGCATGAATATTGTGTGGTGTGTAGTATACTGTAGTACTGGTTGGTCCGTACACTTGGACGTAACAGTAGTTAGGTACATACAACCTGATATGTATCATTCGATACAGTTTGTTCTTTTTGTATACGCTTCGTTCGATACCACTCGTTCTATTTGTATTTCATAACGACATGCTACGCATGAACCTACACCAACGTATCAATAGTATTAAATGGTATTTTCAAAACGATAATATATCAGACGTTTCGGTGATGTAGCAGGCTACGTATCTTCAGCCACCTCCATGCCGGTCTACAGTGGCACATTTGGTGGAGAAATTTGAAACCACGGGTTTTGTGGCAATTCAACATAAGGGACATTCTGGCCGTAAACGAACGGCATGAACGATTGAAAATACCGCCGAGATCCACCACTTGTTGCTTGATGACCAACGATGTCCCAGCGTCAGTTCAAATGGGTGTGAGTAGTAGATAAATTGGTAGAAAACAGGTCCGTCTGAACAGTCCCCCCTGATGCCCCCATCCTTCCATTCTGCTGATGGGGGTTCCTAATATTTTTTGCAGTTTTTTTAAAAGTGTTTGTTGAGCAATTTTCCGGCGTGTAACTTTCTCGTTGGGTCCTATTTGAATATTTTGCAGGTTTTTTTGTAAGCTGACCTACAAGTGAAAGCTGTGTATACCCCGAGTAGCATTGACCTCTAAATTGACTAATAGCCTCTGGTGGCCACATTCTCAGGAAAGAAGTAGCCAGAAAACCCGATAAAGTTTTAAAAAAATTTGCACATCACTGAAAGTATACGGAATTTTTTCTGACTTAATGATCCAAAATTATGCTATTCACTCGCATTGCCTAACTAACTGACAAAACAAACACAATCGTTCGTACGAATCAGTTTTTCCAACTTCTGGGGCTTGTCAACAAAATTGGCCTTCCGGCAGATACATGCCAGGAAAGCCCAATCGATGATTTATTTACTTCGCGATTAGCTTATGTAGTGTAGCTAGCAAAGCGTAGCGGAACAAAGTAAATGAAAGTCGTGCCTGGACAACCTAATAGAGCATCTATTACGCTTTAGTTACGTACGGCGAAAAATAGGCCTCGCACGATTGCAGAAGGTAGGTCATTTTGTTTATTTTTTACAAAACAACAAGCCTTTATTAACTGAACTTAAAGTGAATTCATGGGTGTATGATATGTAAAAACAAATTGTCAGATGGATTTAAACCAAAAGTCGGGGATTTTGGCGTAAATAAGCTGCTAATTGTAATATCAACACTGTCATAAACTAGCGCCTAACCCATGATTAAAATCAAGAATTGTAAAAAATACACAAAAAAAATGCGGCAGTTGCCAATTTATCATGATTAGCCTAATCCGTGGAAATAAAGTGGGTAACTTTGAACCATACATTTTTAATTAGCAACACATTTAGACTCTGAACAGTGTTTTTGCATACATATCCCTCCACTGAACCGCCAGCTTGTAACAATTTTTAGAAACACTCGGCACATTTACTTTCAATTTACCGTTTAGTGTTACCTGGACACATCGTTAATTTGAAGGTTTACTAAGCATAGAATCTAAAAAAATTATTCTAAAACCTTATTTTACGATTTGGTCTTATCCTAAAACTTGTATTAAGCCTCATTTATGTGTAAATTAAGTGATATGAACGATCTTCTTACCTGATCTTCCAGTTAAACCGTCCCGTGCGAAAAGTTTTTTTGCAAATGGCAAATGCAGCTGCGAAAACTGTTTTAATATGCACAGGTTAGCCAGCTAAAAAGAAAATCCGTTTAGACAATTTCAAAAACCAACTTTTGCTTTTTGGAAAAGTAGGTCACCCAAACAGTATATAATCCGGGATTTTCTGTGGTTTAAATCAGTGCTCCCTCGCACGGCCGATGGAGCACTCACCCTTCCCTAGCTCCCCGGAGCTAACTAAGTACTCTAGGGGGTCAGGAGGCCAAGTAGGGCCTTTTTTACACAAGCATTCCCTAGGTAAATTGACCTAAGTACTCAGTTTTAGTCAGGAGAGCAACCATACGTTTTTCTTTTTAACTAACGCAAGTACTTTTCTAGTTTATCAAGTGGTAAGTGCTATCATTTAATTTTAACAAGTTATTATTTTTTTGTGGTAGTTTTTTTCAAAGTAATGAAAATACTTTGTGTTTATTTTGGGTAAGAAAATACAGTTTGTCTCTTATAAATGTATTTTAATTTGCAACTGTAAAAAGTACTGTGGTGGACTTTTTTGGGGGACTTTGACTTAGGCTAACCTCAGTCACGGTGTAGTGTTCCTGTTTTCGCACTGCATTAGATATTATAGAGATGATATTAAACTCCGAATCTATGAGTTAATGAATTAAGGACTTTTGGGGAGAGGGAATTAGGGACCCTTTTGAAAACTTAATTAGGGACTTTTTTGGGAAAGAATTAGGGACCTTTTCGCAAACTTTAATTAGGGACGTTTTAGGGATGAATTAGGGACCTTTTGCAAATTAGGGAATTTTTTAGGGGGGGTTGTGCCAACCTTATTTACAATGAAGGGGTTGCCACTGTACAGTAGAGATGTAAAAACAAAAAAAACTCAAATCTAAGCTCTAATTACATTAAGTACTTTTTGAGGAAGGGGACGGGGGCCTCTTTACAGACTTTAATTGGGGTTTTTTTAGGAGAGAATTATGGATCGCTTTACAATCTTAATTTAGGGGCTTTTAGGGGATTAATTAGGGACTTTTAGGGGCTTTTATGGGGGACAAATTAGGGATTTATTTACAGGGTTCGCACAAGGTCCTTGAAAGTGCTTGAATTTGTTTAGAAAAAATTCCAGGCCTTGAAATTGTTAGCTATGTCCTTGAAAGACTTTGAATTTCGTTTTTTTTTGTCTTAATTTAAAATAATACCCCTAACCTAACTTACAACACGAAAAGAGCCAGAAAGCAATTTTTCCTCGTTTTTTACCCCTGGATTTTTCCCTTGGTTTTTTTTTCGGTCATGCTTAATACCAGAATATTTTTATTGGTTAATGAGCTGTTGTTGGCTCTTAACTGGTAAAACTAGATCTTATTTGAGTAAACTTGTTGGTTAACAAATGTCCTTAAAAAACAGCATTGATGTTGGAATAGTCCTTGAAAAATGACACCCGTTTTGGAAAAAGTCCTTGAAAGGGCTTGAATTTCTTGTGTGAACCCTGTTAATATGAATTATATTAATATTAATTATAATATGAAGTAAAATTAGGAATGAATACAGGGTGGTCCACAAAAAAACTGACGACTACAATTTTCTAAGTCCAACTTTTCTAGTTAGCACACTACAGAACCAGAAGAGGACCGAAATCTTCCATTAGATTTGATTTGTCTTCACCTGGTTCTGAGGGGTGTTAACTAGAAAACTTGGACTTACAAAATTGTGGGTCATCAGTTTTTTGTGGATCAGCCTGTATATTGTCGTAAAATACTCAAATAGACATTATTTGTAAAATGAAATGCATACATCATACCAACCTTTCCCAGTGTATAACTGTCATTATAAATTATGCACATAATTATGGCTCTAAAAGATTTTGCGTGACATTTATGCTCAAAATTATTTGTAAATGAGTACCTACAAGAAATGAATGAGTACTGTATCCTACTGAGATTATCGCTGCCATAAATACTCAGAAAACTGTTTTTATTCCTTCAGTAGGGAAAAAAATTCAAGGCCTTAAAATTCTAGATAAATTATTGAGCTGTATTTAAACCAGACAGTTATGCAGGCATGAAAGTCAGTCTTAATTGAAAACGAACAAACATAAGGAAAACCACCAAATTTATAGATTTTTAGGGACTTTAAATGCATTTTTTGGAGGTTTGCAAAGCTAAAAAAATGAGGAAATCAGCTAAAACGATGAAGACGTTCACGCTTGGGTGTATTTAGGCCTATGTCTTTGCTCGTATGTTCATCTCCGAACTTTTCCAGGGGGTGATACGAAGTTTTTGGTGCTCTATTAGGAAGCAGCTGTAAGTGTTGTTGTTTAATTTTACATTTTATAAAAGTTACTGCTATAATTTTGAATGTGAAGTCCCCCTGCGTGTTTCTTAGGTGTATTCAGGCATGAGAAATTTCAGCAAATTAACTGATTTCAGCTTTTTTTGTGCTGAGCAATCTTCAGTAAGTTTCCGGTTTTTTATTTTTTGGCACATCAGTTTTTTGACTTCAGTTTTGAACTTATGGCAGGTATTAACATGTAAATTTAGGGGAATCTTAAAAGCAACCATAATACGAACCTTAAAATGTTCAGCTTTTTTTTCAGAAAAATCCATCCTATCTTCTTTTTTTGTTCAAAAATACTTTTCAGCTTTTTTTGTTGAAGGCCACTCTCATGCCTGTGTATTGTATGGCTATCACCAAGTTCATATTTTTAAAATTAACTGCTTGTGAACTTAGAATAGGCTGTTTTTTGATTTATTCAACTTAACCCCAAATTTAGATAAGCCACTGTTTTTTGGTACTCACTTATAATTTTTCTTTATTGCATTTCTAATAAAATTTCAATCATCTCATTTCGATGCAGGTCGTGCCCTGCCAGAGTGGATTTATACAAAAGCCTGAGTCTCTTTATCAAGTGGTTTGGGTTTTCGTAATATTTATTATCAACTCTGCTACCCACTTTTTTAACCATGCCAGTTCCTTGTTTCTTAGATCCTCCCAAATAGAATCAATAAGAAACCTGTACTTGGCGCTGCGATTAGATTTTGGTTTATGGGTATTTTGGTCATTGTTGTGGTATATAGCAGTAGTATTTTTTAACATGGCCGCGTAACCTACTTTAACTTCCGGTGAGATAGAAGTTTCTTTTAATTCTTTGTATATAAGCAAATTTCACAAACCGCGCCTTCCTACGTATTGTTGATTTTCTACAACTATATCATTCTCAAATATTTTAACAGTTTTATTACCAAAGGTCAGCTCACTTTTTTTTTATCATACTCTAGCCTGAATACTGGGTCAGTGTCTTTGGGATTTTCGAAAAATTATACTAAGAAATATTTTGCAGTGTCTCCAATATTTTGACCAGGTAACAAACTATCGAAGGACTTTAGCGTTGTTATATCAGGAAGCTCAGGTGGGGTAGAAATGCGTCTAGCTTGCGCCATGGAATAGGTAGGGGTGAGTTTTGGACCGGTGCTCATTGTCGTGTATTCAGTTTTGGAGTGGGGTGGAATTCACATTATTGGAGTTACAGCCGGACTTGAATATTGGGCGAGGCTGTAATTGAGAGATGTTTTCTGACTAGGTGTGGGGGAGGGTGAGAGAGCCAGTTATTCGTAGTCGTCACTTTATTCTTGGTCACTTTCTTCTTCTTTGTAAAATTTAATCGGCGTAGTTTGGGTGGCTAGAGTGTTTTTAATTGGTTTAGTTTGCGTGGTTGCGCCCAAGACTGGCCTCGGATTCAGGGTGCTTACTACAGGTTAAAAAATTCTTGTAGCGATTCTTCTTGTTCTCTCTCCCCCAAACGCCTATTTAAATTTTTTTTAGTTAAAGGTCTTTTGAGTTTTGCGGTTTCTAGTTTTGTCTCCATTCTTTTGTTTAATAAGCAAAAACGAACGTTTATATCTGCCCTCGTTTAACGTTTTGTTTATTAATAAAAACCCATAAGGTTTTTTCAACAATTTTGCCACAACGTTTTTAACTCTAAAAATTCCATGTCGAGGCCAACATGATTTTCGTAAACGTGTTTCAAATTTAACTCATCCACCGGAAAAGAATTATTAAATGTGCATTGTCTCTAACCACTTGTTTAGGAATTCTCGTGTAGGACTGACTGCAATAAAACCCATCCGCGTTCAAATGCCGTTCTTGAGCAAAGTAGCGTTTGATATTTTTTGTTTGTCTAAAAGGCAGTCGTCAAACAGAATCTGGTTTCAATTTTGGGTCCAGTTCTTTGGGTGGAATTAAATATATTTGAGAACCGTGAAAAAATGCAACATCCCATCCAATTTTTCCCTCAATTTCGGCAAATATAGACTGCAATGCTTTGTACTTTGGTTAACACAAAGTTTTACTGTAAATAAATAATCTGTCATAATCCAACCATCGTTCATTAGAAATGAAATTAAACAGTAAGTTAGTTTTTCCACAATTTGCGGGCCCTATAATTAAGATTCTGATATTTGAAGGTAAGAGTAGGTGATTTTTCGGTTCTTTCTTGGGTACAAAAAAAGTCGTAGTTTTTAATTTTCATCACGTTTTTTATTTACACATATTTTAATGCTTACAGAGATACTAAACTCGTAAAGTCTTCATCAGAAAACTTGCCGCTGGAGACGTCTGGATGGACTACTCCATATCCAATGGTGGACCACAACTTCACGTTACTGGGAAAATCATTGGTAATGTATACTGCATAATTCTCCCGGTAACTTCCGTCGAGTTTAAAGCACCATAAGATGGTAAGTTAAACAATGGTTTATCTATTACGTTTTTGTTAAGTACCTTTTGCTTTGTGTATATTTTTGTAAACCCAAGTTCTAAGACATAGCGGTTTATCGCAGTCACTTGCCTTTTCGCAAGAGGAGTAACAGGGAGAAGCTGGGGGGGGGGGGGGGCATTGAGGCTTAATGGCGCGTCGACAACTTGGTCATTAGCGCCAACCTCAGTCACAGTGCAGTGGTCCAGGTCGCCACTGCACCACACATTACAGAGATGTTATTCAAACCCCTAATCTAAATCTTGTCATACATCTGTACCTCCTGCAAAAATTGAAAAACACCGGACAGGAGGACAGACTTATCGCCCAATTGACGCGCAATGTCATGCGGAAGATGGAACCGACGACGAACACCATC
>JAHWFP010062498.1:0-11615 GCA_023313725.1 Lithobius niger
GTTGCAAATTGAAGCACCAGGTATTTTATTTTATTTTTTTATTTTATTTAACTGACCTCATTTTTTTGACATGTACCTAGCTCAAAGCTGAGAGAGTATGTAATCAGCCTAAAAACATTTAATATTGCTAATGTTATTATGTCATCTAATATTCAAAGTAGTGTTCCGGTAAACCGGTTCTCACCCAACCTGTACTGGTACCACATACCGTCCATTGTTAAAATACTGGTATTGTAGTTAATATGGTTTGTTGCTAAAATTATAACAATAGTTCATTTAGTCCTTGTTTTACAAGGCTCAAAGCAGTGCAACAATCAGAGATCAACAATGGTAAAATTGGAATTCTAAAGCACAAAAGTGAAGCCAAATTTGCACAACTTTGATGCTACAACCAGCGTTTAATAATATTTGCATATCGACTTGGATTGCATGTTAACTACAAATTTTAGAGAGATGTGTAATATGTCGTGAAACATGCATTACACCTAAATCAGAGGAGGAAAATCACTATTTTTTTTCCATTATAAATATAGCAACAAAACACATTTCAATTAAAATTTTTTTATTATTTAAAAATCGGGTTGTGGTACCACAGTACTATAATACCAGATACTGCTTCACTCATAAGTACCGGAGAAAACTGAGTACTAAAACATAAGTACTAAGTTTGGTACCAGCACCGTCTGAAAAATGTCTGATACTGCCCAACACTAATTCCAAGTTTATTTAAGTTTTTTCATCTAACCTCTTAGTGGTCTGAGCTAGATGTTTGAAATTAGCACCATCGAAAAGCTAGTTTCTAGCCGGTTAAAAAGGTGTATTGGAATATCAAAAACTGTCCAAATTTGACGAAAATGTGATTTTTAGCGGATGAACCAAGATTCGGATAAAACGTTGGATCCGCCATATTTTAAGGCACCCTCACGTGCCTGTAAACCGAACAATTAACTTTGCATGGCCTTACAAAAATATATTTATCTCGTTTGATAAACTGCAGCCAAACTTAGTTCGGGTAGAACCTCTTTTGGACGAACTCTTTTAGAACGAAACCTTTATTCCGTGTATACCTGTCAATTTTTGCATTTTATGCTCTCTTTGCCTTGAGGTTTTTGAGTCGCGGTGATCTGCCCAGCTTGCCAACACAACTGCACATGCACATCCCTCCTTATAAAAACAGCTCATTCGAAAACATACTCATCTTTTGTTCTCAAGCGACATGTCATTCAGTCGCTCTGTTTTTGCCTTCTCTCGCCGCCGTTCCCTTTCCAAGTCCCGGTCTCCATCTTCACTTCCATTCCTGTGGCAACTAGCATTGGCGTTCTTCTCCATTTCCATCTTATCGAATGCAAATCTTTCATGCAAGCCTGAAATTTTGTCACCTGAGGCACCTGGTTCCTGGCATTCGCAGTCACCTAGTTCTTGCCCTCAATGACGCTGCTGCATTGTTCCATTGATGGGAAAAGATGCCCCCCCCTCGGACACACACCTCCATGCTGTCAAAGGAGTTGTTCAAGCCATCACTGCTGTCACTGGCAAATTGTATTCGCCTCCTTTAACTTCAATTACGGCTACGACCGCTCTAGGAAGTATTGTAACGGCGGACGCTACGACGGCTTAGGTGCTTGTAACGCCCCCGGTTTCCCTGGTGTACGTGGAGTTTCAGCTTGAGGTTTCTACGGTGTTTACGACGACTTTTTTCGTTATACAACACAGCATGGACACTGTCCCAGCATGGGGGATGAAGCGGCGGCCCTAATTAAAGGGGCCTAACCTTAAACTGTCAGTATCGCTGCCACCAACGGTGGATTTAACTGTTTAACTAGCTAAAATATAAAAATGGGCTACATATTTAATTTTACACTAAAATACAATTAATCAAGTCTAGCAAACGACTGAAGCTTAAAACTCCTGGTTTTATTTTTGCGACAGAGAATGAAAGTACACTTTACATTATAGTTTGCTTCGAAAGCTTTTGAATACCAATTATTTAAATAGGCAACAAGTTTACATTTACATAAAGTAGCAAGTTTGAATATACACTTAGTATTTCATAAATTCAGACAAACACACTTGGTTTGAATAAAGTTTTAAATTTTCACATTAGAAAAAGTAAATCATGAGTGCTCCCGGAGACACCCGCAAGACTAAACAGCCGCAACTGATAGTAGTCTATCTGACAGTATGTTTCTTGTGATCAACCGTCCACAGTTATGTTTCTAAGTTTTCCAAGCACAAAAAGATCAACCTCCCTTAGTTCCCTCGAGAACTGTTCTAAGTAATAAAAAGCCCGGCAATTTTACACTTAGGCATCAGTTTGTTTCAATTTGCCTTCCACAAAGATCAAACCGTCATTTAGTTTAGATTAAAAATCCATTTAAAATAAACTGGAAAAATTTGGTTTTTAGAAAGAGAACCACTCTGACGTTATGGGGAGAGGAAATCTAAGATGCCGCTACAGGCGTCTCCACCATAATATTCTCTAGCTAGAGAGTTAAGTTAAGTTTTAAACTAAAATTTAGAATATGGGGGTCCTAAACTGAACTTTCAAAAGCTAAACTATAACATACAAACCACTACCATCGTGCCCGGCATGGCATTCTCCGGACATGGCGTCTCCACTACCGACTGGCGTGACCGGTCTCTAGCTTGAGATCTGTGAGCTGTGCTGTGCTATGGATGCTTTGGGTTGGGGGGTTTTATGCTGGAGAGGGGGGAAAGCGCGGACGTCGAGGATAGCTGCGGGGGTCTGATTGGCTGAGGGCCTCGAGAACAATGGAAAGTGGGAGGAGAAGTCGGATGAACAAATGAACTGGGTGCAGAGCCGTTTGAAGGAGTAGGAACATGTAAAACGGAAAAAGATAGGCCTGTTTTGAGTTTCACTCAATTGAACATTCGGAAATGGGCCTTTACTTTGTATTATTGGCTACGGATTGAATATTTACATGTTTGCAACGTGATTAGGCTCTTGTTAAAGCTTATTACTTGGCTTTGGGTAATGTCTAGAACATTACTATTAAATTAAACAAGCTTTAACGGTAAACTGTAGTGTTAAACACCACAACTAGTTTTGGCTGGGGAGGGAGGCAAAAATGGGGAATTCGAAGTTTTTGCACAGTTGGACTTTCGGATTTGGTTTGAACAGATCTTTTTAAGAATTCTTTTAGTGTTTAATAGTAGATCAAGCTATTTGTAGGTTTCGGTGGGTCACAGTCAGGTCCAGAGGAGAACTAGAATAAACATATATACACTGAAAAATTTGTGTCCGGTAGAATGCCTGGTTGTAATGCGTTTATACGTTTGAACACATGGTAGCGTTTCTGGGGGTAAAAGAATATAAATAAAGTATAAATGCGGTTAAATAAATGAGCTTAATTGAATGCTATAACGCATTAAGTTATTGGAAACATTTAACGTTTAATGTTTTCAAAGTTAAATTCGATCGTTGTGGAATTTTTCATATGGATTGCGGCCAACAAACACAATAAAAAATATCACACTTCAAATTGTTTGTCTGTATAAATCCTATTACAATACACTAAGCTAGTCTGTTCGGGCTTTTTGCCCTAAAAGAAAAGGATAAACTGAAGATACAAAAATACAGAGTCTTTATAATGGCGGTCATGACGAAAGTGCGATGTAGTCGGTTTTGGTCAATCTTCAAATGTAGTTTTAATGGTCTTCAAGGAAGAAAGTCCGGATTTGGGCTTCCCCAAGAGTCTTGTATTTCGACAGGCTATTAAACGTTGAAGAGTTTGTGGAAATCGGACCATTATTGCGAAAACGGCCAGATATGCCTCGGCGAGGCATTTGGGTGCCTCGAGAAAAAAATTTCATTTTTGGAAAAACAGGCGTTTTCGGTGGCGCTCGTTTACACGCCCCCAAACGCAGGATTTTATTCGGGATTCCTGAGAACTCGGAATAAAAGCTATAATAAAGGGGTTAGCGCACACAAGATATGCAGAAAACAAGACCGCCAAAATTTAAGCAAAATTGACATGAAATAAAATACACTGTTTACATAAATGTTGACTTTGCCGTTTTGTATTTTTGGGGGACCAACGTTTTTGTGGCTCAGAAAACTTTAAGTAAAATAAAAGTTACAATTTAAAATTACTGTTTTTGCAGCCATTAACTAAATACTGTCCGCACTGCGGGGTGCAGGAATATCGTACAAGTATTTGAAAATGGGGCAAAAGGACATTTATCATGAAACACACTAGTTTTAAAGTGAAAGTACAAAGTTAGGGTTTTTGTAAAAGAATAATGTCAAATGAGGCGTCCCGCCACTTAATCGTTCGTACAAGTCCGGATTATGTCCAATTGCCGCGTCTTTTTTTTCTGTGTGACGGCCAAAAACACCTTGCCGTCCACCCTCAACCTAGGCTACGATAGCGGTTAGAAGAGAATATTCTGTGAACACGTGATAGAATACCGGCTCTATTTAACAGCAACTAATACCACTAGAATGGTTTTAGGTTACCAAACAACTTGTTTACATTGGCAATTTAACACTGAAGGATTTTGAGATAAGACCCATAACTTAAACATACTAATACAACACTGGGAGGTTTGAGGATAAAAACGCAACAACCTTGTAACGACAGTGCTACCTTTTTCGCACAGGGGTAGACAGACGGCTGTTTATAAAGAAAACCATTTCGTGTAAAACTTAAAGAAGAGCCCACCGGGGACAGATTGCAACTCTCGTAGAATATTCCTAATGAATATTTAATTAGTGTCGTTACAATCTTTGTCAATATTCTCCCACACAGGGAGACGTTGATAGTGACAAAAAGAGTAAAGCATAGGCACTTAAAATTTAGGTGTGAAGGCCAAAACGGGAATTAACTGAGAGTTACTTTAAGATGAGCTCTCAACAGACTAAAATGACAAAATTAAAAATGCAGGTAAAAATAATTTTCAGTCAATTTGTACCGAAACGTTTAACAATTAAATGTTTAACGAAAATGCTGCCTTGATGCAGCAACAATCACTAAATGCTTTCCAGGTTTGTCCAGTAGATTCTGAAGTTTTAAAATTAAAATTTCAACAAATACACTATTTTTAGGTTAGGTTGCTCCTAGATGGAGCCACGGTTGTAGCGACAAACTACACATTGTTTAAAGAAAACATGCACGGGAAATTTACTTGATTAGATTTCCGGTTTACTTGCAACAAGAAAAAAAAACTCTAATTTAGAGAAAACTACTTTAGGTTAGGTATTTAACCTTCGTTTTATTGGAAACACCAATTCATTGCTAGAGCCATAATAAATGCATTTATTTCCACCCTAGACTGACATAGAATTCACACTAAAACATCGGTCCTACTTTTAACAAAAAAAAAAGGACTGGGAAAAAAACTATGTTTAAGTTTTTTTATTTGCTTAACACGCTGACTTTAAATTAGATTAAAATTCAGGCAACTTTACTTTACCAAACTCTGGGAAAAAATCAAAGATTATAGGGGGAACACTTTTACTACCAACCTTTAAATTTCTTGTTTCCAACTTAAGATTGGGGGAAGTTAACTCACGTAACTTAAGCCATTCGTCAAAGCTAAACTCGCTAACTTTGGGTTTATCTGACATGACTAAACTTTTGTTTATATCACTAGCTGACAAACTTCGTTTTATTTTGCCTGTAGGAGGCAGGTTCAACGTATTTTCCGTTGATTGTTTACACCAACAAAGATGGCGACAATCCATTCTTTGGTCAAGGGAGGGGACTTGGGTCTCATTATCACGTAATGGGTTGACTTCCGAAGTCTTCAGCAGACCCCTTTCGTCTGCGCTTGAGGACTTAACGACGATTGGTGAAAGCACTGTGGGGGTTTGGGTCTTGACCAATCCCGCGGGGCTGGTTTGATTACGGGGCCTTCTACGTTTCTTTGATTGACGTGGGCCGTTGCTGACGGGGGGCGTAGCCACCTCGGCTGGCACTGGAGAAAAATCACGGGGCGTGGCGATTACTGGTCTGCGCTGTTTGGTTAATGATTCTAATCCTGTCACGCCCAAAACGACATCGTAGAACGAATTGTTGACCGGTGTAATACACGCTACTGTTTTTACCACTGTGCCATCATCTAACTTTAGACTTAAATTTACTTGATCTAAGGTAAAAACTTGCTTACACAAGGCAGTTTTACATTTAATCTTACGCTTTAAGCGTGGCCAATTTCTGGCGAGCTTGGCGCTAACTAGCGAAACTGTGCTTCCGGAGTCGTATAAAATATTAATTTTATTTTTCCCTATGCTACCGGACAGAGTACTAGCCTTAAGAATTTTACTGGCAGTTTTCCCAACTGGGAAACATGCGTTTACTTGCTGGGGTTTCGAGTTAAGCTCGGGGCATTTACTACGAAAATGTTGGGGAGAATCACACACGTAGCAGCGCCTAACTCTATCTTAATTTAGGTTAGATTTTTCACTAGCACTAAAGTTTATGGCAGGGTTCCCTCCAGGGTTATCTGCGTTCACACAGACAGATCCGGCCGGATTAGCTGTCGTGTTGTGGTTACGGTTGTGACCACGCTGTTGACCAGTAGGTTTAGAACCTTGGTTCGACGCTACAGCTATGGGCTGTGTTTTGGCTGCACGAGTGGCAGTTTCGGTAGCAATCTGTTTATTGCGGGTTGTGAACTCGTCACAAAGCTGGGCTGCTTCAGCCAACGTTCCTAATCTGACTTGATCAGGGATTCATTTTCTGAGATGGGTTGGACACGATTTATAAAATTGCTCCAAAAGTACAAGATTGACGAGTTTATCGTAATCACGGTTAACCTTAGCCAAAGTTACCCAACGAGTGAAGAGAGTTTCTAACTCAAATGCATAATCCTGGAATTGCATTTCCATACCTTTTTCGAGAGAACGAAATTGCGTTTGCAAAGACTCTTTAGTCTGTACAAAACGGGCAAGCAGTTTATTTTTGACTATTTCGTAATCCTGCATTTCAGCGTCTGTTAGCTGATCACAAACTTTAATAAAGACCCCACCGACGAGGGGTTGCAACGCCGTGACCCATTGGTCTTTAGGAATCTTTTGACTAGTTAAGGTTCGTTCAAAAATCTTAAGAAAACTGTTAATGTCAGTATTGGGCGTCCACCTATTTACTAGTCGAACTATGTCGGCCACTTTACCATGTTTTGCAACTGGATTCGGGGGAGCTGGGGGAGCGCCGTTAGCTCCATTTGGAGCGGGGTTAAGATTTAACGTAGCAGCATTTAGCTTCGCTAGTTCGAGCTGCTTGTCCAGTTTAGCTAATTCCATAGCACTGGCACGATCACTAATTTGGGCTTCTTGATCCCTTTCTTGGGTTTTAAGAGCGGCTTCCCGGTCTCGAATTTGAGCCTCTTGATCTTTAAGAGCTAATTCATGAGCCCGGCGTTTTTCTGCATCCGCCACCTCTAGGGCTCTTAACTTTAATTCTTCTGCTTTTAAAAACAGTTCATTTTCTTTGGTGGCTAATTCTTTCTTGGCGAAAATAGCCGCTTCTCTCCTTTCAATAGCGTTAGCTAGTGCATCGGAAAGTTCACTTAAATCAAGTTTGCCATCTTCGAGGGCTGCTCGTAAGATTTGTTGGGATTCTGCTCTAGAATCACTGACTGTAAAGCCTAAGTTCAAACAGGCCTTCTTTAAGTCCTTGTTTGTGATATCACGAATGATTTCGTCTAACTCTTCCATTTCTGACATCTTTTTTTTGTCTTAATGGTTAACGTGGTTTCAAAATAAAGCGTTTATAAATGAAACAAAAATTAAAAGCAGCCGCTTAAAATTTAACGTTACTTTTGAGCAGAGCGAATTAATTAAAAA
The DNA here is from genome assembly GCA_023313725.1 of Lithobius niger. Lineage (NCBI taxonomy): Eukaryota > Metazoa > Arthropoda > Chilopoda > Lithobiomorpha > Lithobiidae > Lithobius > Lithobius niger. The sequence continues at coordinate 7,811 of JAHWFP010062498.1, forward strand.
ACTTCTCTCCCAAATCCAGTAAGATTGCACATAAAAACGGGGTTTTACCCCTAAAAATAGTTTTTACTTATCCTAAAATACTTACCTGTATTTTATTTATGCTTTCCAAGTTTGGAAATGCCTTTCGTCCCAACCTTTAATTTAAACGCACTCCGGGCCCTTGCAATGGCGCTCCTTGGGGCGCATGACCGCCGTCAGGCGGCGCCCCTCTCCCGCTACTCGTCACAGTTTGTCTCACTAATCCCTAAGGACCGTTCGACGCGGGAGGCGGGAGGGTTCTTACAGGTAAGTATTTTAGGATAAGTAAAAACTATTTTTAGGGGTAAAACCCCGTTTTTACTACTATCCTAAAATACTTACTTGTATTGTATTTATGCTGACTTTGTCCTACCCCCTAAGGGGTGGCGTCGAACCCTGCGCATTGCAAGTCCCTCATACTAGATTAAACTTCATAAAAGCTCAACCCTAGCGTGCTGTATACGTAACCTGCTTCTCAGTTCTGCCTCAATCCCCACCACTCGCCCGCTCCTACGACGGGCTGTCATCTGTGGTGCAAGCCGGCAGTCCCAAACACCTCTCATCCTACTGCTTGATTTCGCTACTGACCATTCTTCCACCCACGGTGCACCCAGCGAATGCCGCTCGCAAGTATCCAGGGCTTATCTGTCCCAGACATTGCCGAAAACTTTAACACCAAAGAGGCCCTTAAGACCTCGTCCTCCCTGTAAACCTAACTCCACTGACGGGGACCATAACTTCCCCATCTAGCTAAGACGAAGCGCCGCTACTAAATAGGGGAAGGAGCCTTCTCAGGGTTCAAAATCGTAACCCTGGAGCCCCGGGGATGTGATGCCACTCGTGACCAGTGACATGCCCACCAGAACAATCCCTTTCTTGTGCTAACACCGTCAATCCACTTCGTCGTGCTGCCGGAGTTCCTAATTGCATTGAGAGGTGAGGGTCCACGCACCCTCACCAGTCTACCCTTAGGTTGCACACGCCCTGGGTGTCCCATGCCACCTCTTCACCTGAAGATCTCTTATACATGTGAAACACAAACAAGCATTTGGGAGTGGCAAGCTAACCCCCACCTGTCAAATTTGACAAATCTTCACAACCCACTGTGATAAAAAGACCCATCCGTGTTAGCAATGGATTCTGAGGAGTGTCTACCTCGCCCCTATCCTGGGGGCAGGTAGGAGTCCAACACCACCTGAAAGTACCCGAGCCGACGTAATGGTCGGTTATAGTCCGCATCACGGACTTGACAAGTTGACACACCTCAGAAAGGTTGCCGCGTCAAGCGCATCCCCCAAATCATAGTATGACGAAAAGGGACGGTGGGGGCCAACATCACGAGGAATACCCGACTGCTCCCAACAAAGAACGCACACTGGTTCGCTGGGTCGAAATGTATCGACAAAATTTGAAACTAAGTGGCGAGAGCAAGAATTTGTTTCATAAAATTATTCCTCAAAAGGAAAAAGGCCACTGGGCAATACACTGCTCACCAACCGGGAACTCGTACACCGGTCTGCTAATAACCAATAATTTTCAAGTCACCTAAGTTAACGGCGTACCACTCCCTGCACGCAGCATTTCGCTTCGTGTATAAACATCCCCTTAGAGATAATATCTCGCTAGGAAATAGACCGACCGCAGTGAGCCGAGGTTTACATAAGAGCAACTAATAACTAACATGAGTGGTAAGGTACAAGTGCCATGATCGGCGTCTCAGGATCTTCCAAGAACTTCACACAACAATATATACGACTGAGAAATCTCAGATAATTTCGTAAGGCCAACGTACCAACAGTCCAGGGCAGTAAACACTATCTCCTAAAACACAAGTACACAGGTGTTGTACTATGAACGCAGCTGAAGGAGGTCCAAGTAGCCACGAAGACCGACCTTCACAGAAATCAGTTACCACCACTTCACACTACTCACTGTCACCGTAGTGTCCGCCGGCAATGTCACCAGGCATCAGCTACGGCAATGCACCCGCCTGGAGTGTCATCCGCATGTGACCTCAAGTGTGATGCCGAGCAGCCCCAACGTGTGCTCCCTCGGCCGGCTCTCGGGATTTAATCGACTGCACCGGCCAATATAATGGAGGTGACTGGCTTTAGCGCCATAGGACTCTTGACTGACTTTGCGCAGATTTATTAATCGACTGGAAAGGTAGCCGTGATACGACATCGACTTGCTAAACACAGCTCCTACTCCAAAATTCGATGGGTAGATAGAGAGCAGCCGCCATCTTTCCATCCCTGCCACAATGCGATTCGAGAGTAGCCTACTGCGCGTCAAATAACCCTCGAATCACGGTTACATTTTCCAAAATCAAAACTTCTAATCATTAACCCCATCCTGCAAATCTGAGGCACAAACACGCAATGCTAACTTATGTCAGTTGCCAATCATAACTGAACCCCAGACATCCATCAGCCGACACAGATGGTGTCAATTTACCATGCAGTAAACCCATGTACTGGCTGGCCATACTGCATTAAAGCCACCAAGAGGAATTTTACAATAAAATCATGCTATGACCAGGAGACTGTAATTTTAAATCTACGGCCAAAGTCTTTACGGCTTAAACTTCCTACGATAAAGTGATAAAGCGAATTTCCGGTTGATCACAATAAGCACAAGAACCTCCGTCTCCGGCCTGTCGACATTCGGAATACAGGGAGACCACTCGGCCACTGGGTACCCATATGAGGTTCGCCAACGTTTTAATCTAGAAAACTAATTAAAACATAGTGGCGAGTGCTATAATGATTGTCTCTAAAGACAATTCAGGGTTCAGAATAAAGCGATTCAAATCGGCAATTTTTAAAACAATTATTCGTCCCCAATCACTTACCTCGCCAAAATTTCAATCATGAAAAACGGAATATGAAAATATGTGGCGAGTGCAATAATAAGCTCTTTTTGAGACTTATAAAGATAAGAATACAATTGACTAAAATGTGGCAATGTTACACAATACCTCAATCGCCCATCAACTTATCCTTAAGGCGAGTTTATCCCACTTACTACGAACCTCGAATCGTATCGATCCAATCGTCAAAATAAACTTTTTGAATGTAGGCTTGTCCACCTTCGAGGAGCAGTGGACGCCGTCAACGTAATTGACGGTCAAGGCTACTTACCAAACAACCTTAGCACAAGTTACAAGCGAACATCACGCTGTAGATCAACGTCTATCGATTTCCTAAAATAATTGATAGGCTAATCGAAAATTCGCTGCAATAAATCCAGTAAGGACGTCTATAGTCTAATGGTTGGCCTTCGGATAAGGAAAAATTGATTAAGGACGACTGACCTAAAGGAGCACAGGAAATCCCGACCGTGCGACTAACAACCACGTGTGCCAGTGGTCTAGGACCGCGACACTGATGTTCCCCAATGGTCCGCGACCGCTGCCTATGCCACCACGCCAAACGCTCGGTAAGCAATCGACTAAACCGGGCCGATTTACTGGCGGTTTATTTGAGCCTTGATTCGACGAGAACAGCGATAAAGTGGCACACAGGTACACGGGTAAACCGCGACCACAATCCACCTAGAACAAACTAACGGGCTAGTATGAGAGCTGCTCTCATTTCTCCATTCCTGTTGCATTGTGAATCAAGGGTACTGCGCATCAAGCCAACCCATGAAATCACTGCCACAGTTTCCCCGGTGTCAGACAAAACACCACAACACAAACCATGAAATCTCTACGATACTTGTTTGCAAACCAACTCGCAAAAACCAAACGTCAACTTTTACTTCCAATCCATAGCCTACACCA
>JAHWFP010062499.1:0-13564 GCA_023313725.1 Lithobius niger
AATTATCCTCCTTGTAAAACTAACGGCTGTATATGAATGAATTTGTACGTTCCTGGAGAGTATTGGTTACAGTGGGAGACTGAACGCACTAAAACTTTTCACGAGTACTTTCCTCCCCCCCCCTCCCACGCAGAAAATCGTAACATATGGGGGACTTTTTGTCCGATGTACTGTTCTGGAAAATAGACTACTCAATTAACGTGTGTTTTCAGTTTGAAGTATTTTTGCTTGATATTAGAAAAAATGTGAACACATTTATAGCTGAGAATTTACATGTTTAGGGGAAATTTTTCAGTTACTAGGTTTATGAATTTATGTCATTTATATCGGTTAGGTTGGAAGAAACCATCGGTTAGGTTGGAAGGTGGGAAAGAGTTTTTGTACTTGGAGGTCTGAGGTTTGAATTTGTGCTAATTTTGAATTTTTTTCTTTCCCCGGTCTTGCCTTTCGACGGCCTGCAAAAATGAGTTCATCTGTGTGAGAAAGTGGAGTGAGCCAAAGCAGCCAAATGATTCAAACAGCCGAGGATTTAATGAACCGCCCGATTAACAAAAACGTGAGGGATAGAGTTTTGGATCCACCTAATGTAAGTCTTTTCGAAATTGACGACACGAATAATGTGTCCATAACAAGGGCTGAATATAATGATTTATTAAGGGATAAATTTCAAGTTCAAGAAAGTTTACGTGGGAGACAAAAAACAGGGTAAATCAAGCACCAAAGAGTTGGGAACCTAAGGTACAGCTAAGATGCTTTGATGGCTTAGATGAGGCCTACAGTGTGTTTGATTTCTTAAGGGATTGTAATAATATTATGATGACGCTGGGTATGCCTTCGGAAGTGTTTCTGAAAAAATAGATTCCACTCCACTTAAAGGGACATGCGTTATTGTGGTGGGAATCTGAAGCCATGTCTGTTGATTGGCCCCATTTTCAGTTTGCCATAAAAAAAAGATTTGTTAGTTCAAACCAACAGGAGTTAATTTTTGAAAAGATTTATGCCAAGCGTCAAGTGTTTGAAGAGAGTGTTGAAAAATTCTGCAACGATTTGGCTGAGTTAAATGGAAGGCTTCACGAGCCGTTGTTTTCGCAAGACTTGGTTCGTATCGCAATGTCAAATTTAGCCCCAGGGATTCGAGCCATGATCTTGTTGCACAATTTTAATGACATTTTCGAATTGCGCGATGCGGCCGCAAGAGTGTAAAGACACATGAAGTCGGCATTACTAGAAGATCGTAAGGAAAAAAATTCTCTTCCTGTGAGGCAGACCCAGCGTAATCAGTTTGTTGGTCCATCCCCCCCTCCACAACTTATGTTAAACTCTTCCGATAAGGGTAAAGTTGGTGTGGCTGACAGTTTGCCATTAATAGATTTAGGTGATATTGGTAATAGTGCAAACGATACTAATCTGCAGCCTGGTACTAGTGGGAGCAATGATTCTGGGAAAAGGCAGTACAGCTGTTGGAATTGCGGGGAAGCTGATCATTTTTCTAGATAATGTCCACATCCTCGTGTCCGTCGTGTGCCCCCTCCCCCATCCCAAAATCGAGGGGGAAACTAGAACCTTCCACTGTGAAGGACCCGCCGGTGGATTTGGTTTCTGAAAGGGCCGTGATTGTGTGCTTCAACTGGATGGAAAGTGTTGGACCGAAACCATTAGTCCCAGTGATTATTAATGACAAAATGTATACTGGAATTTGGGATTCGGGGTCGTGTCTTTCACTCATGTCACGACAGGTTTTTGTTTCTCTAGGAAATACAGCTGTGCTTAATAACCTTGAATTAAACCTTTTAACTGCTAATGGCTCTACTATGGAATGTTTAGGTTGGTGTAGTGTAAGGTGTCAACTTCCGTGGAAATAAATCGAACATTCTTTTATTGTTTGTGATGATCTTCCCCTTGATTTTATTTTGGGCACAAACTTGATGAAGTGCTGTGAAATTGAGGTTAGCTTTGCTTCTCAGCAGTGGTGGTTCTCTGAATTACCTGTAATTCGTTATAAGTTTTTGGAGGGTCTAATGAATAATACTAGCTGTAATTTAGTCCAGGATGCGCCACGTTGGCAACGTATTTTGGATAAATCTCCCATCTCACAAGAACAAAAAGAAATTTTTGCTAAGGTTTTTTCTAAATACCCCAGGGTCTTTCGTGATGAACCTGGGCACTGCAGAACAATGCATATGCATATTGAGTTAACCAACAAAAACCCATTAATGTTTCTCCGTATCCTGTTAGCCCGGCTAAACTTAAACTATTGAATAATGAGATTGATAAATTGTTAAAGGAGGGTCGGATCCAAAAGTCGACGTCGCCTAATTCTTCACCTTATTTCCTAAAGAAAAAAACCAATGGAGAGTATTGTTTCATTGTTGATTTCCGCCTCGTGTATTTTTATTCATTACCGGATGCGTATTTTTTCCCAGCAATCGATTCCATCTTGGCTGCGCTTGGTACGCCTAAGTACATCACAACAATTGATCTTAGATCAGCGTACCACCAAATCCCGCTTGATGAAACGTCTCGTCGTGTGGCTGCTTTTTGCGTTCCTGGCGCCCTCTATGAGCCTTTTTACATGATGTTCGGGATGCGCAACAGTGGGAAGGTTTTTCAATGCATGATCGATCAATTGTTGAAGTCACAACAATACCCAACTTTTTTATATCAAGACGATATTACGTAAGTAGATGATTTTTTCGATGCTCATGTTGCTAAAATTAAATTTGTTTTGAGTAGATTAGACTTTGCAAACCTAACTATAAATGTAGACAAGTTTTTTTTATGTAAGCCTGAAGCTAGAATTTTAGGATTCATCTTGACAAAGGAAGGGATTTTGCCGGATCCTGAGAAAGTGAAGGCAATTAGCGATTCTCACCCTCCCAGTAATTTAGGGCAACTTAGAGGCTACTTAGGGAGCTGTAGTTGGTTTCGTCGTTACATCCCTCAATTTTCTAGTCGTTCTCATTGTTTATACGAGTTGACCAAAAATAACAGGAAATGGGTTTGGGAAGAAAAACACCAAAAAGCGTTTGACATTGTTTAACTCGTGCACCGGTTCTGGCCCAGCCTGACTTTAACAAGTCTTTCTTAATTAGGTGTGACGCAAGTGAACTTTCTCTTGGGGCAATTTTGTTGCAGGAGGGACCTAAGGGAAAAGGCCAGTCATGTACGCGAGTAGGACCCTTAAGCCTAATGAAGTTAAATTTTCTGCGGTACAGAGATAAGCTCTAGCTGTTTTGTGGAGTATAGAATTGTTTAGGCCTTATGTTGAAAGTGCAAAGTTTACTGTTGAGTCGGACCAGAAATCCCTTGAGTGGCTCCGCACAGCAAAGGATCCAACAGGGATTTTAGTGCGGTGGGCCTTGCGCCTAGCTTGCTTTGAATTTGACATTGTTTATCGCACTGGCAAAACTAACATAGTTGCGGACTATTTATCACGTCTTCCTCCAGCAGTGTTGAATGTCACTGCCGTTTCTTTACAGCAAGTTGAGATTGAGAGATTAAGAGAGGCACAAAAGAGACCCGTTAATTTCTCTTGTTAGGTATTTTGTTATTTGTGCGAAACCGTTTCCTTTAACACCTTTACGGAAAAAGGAATTAATGCTTCTGAACTCGACATGGGTTATTGGGAGAAAATTCCGCTCTCTAGGCAATGATGAAACCTTTTGTGTTTTAGTACCTAAGGAGGAAGGTTGCGTTTAATCGCGATTGCCCATAATAGTGTTACTGCAGGACACTTTGGCATTGCTAAGACCTTGAAATCTCTCCAAAGAAATTACACCTGGTTTGGTATGGTAAAAGACATGTCCGCTTATGTTAAAAAGTGCATTGAATGTCAAATCGCATATGGGTCGTGGTGGCTTGACGGGGAGAGCTACCCGGTGATGTTATGTGTATTGACGTGGCTGGTCCCTATGAGTAGTAGGGGGAACAGGTTTTTATTAGTAACTTTGGATACCTTAACTAAGTGGCCAGAACTCTTTCCGATGAAAAATTCTACTGCAACCACCATTGCTGAGACGCTTGCTAGGGAGGTTTTTTCAAGACAGGGGGCCTGTAAAATTATGGTTTCTGACAATAGAAAAAATTTCGTTGCCTCAATTTTCAAGGTTTTATGTAAAATTTACACCATCGACCATCGTTGTCTGTCGTACTATGCCCCAGAAGGTAATCAATCTGAGCGTTTAATAGGGACAGTGAAGTCTCTCATTCGTACGAGATGTGCCAAGAATCATAAGAAATGGGATTTAGATCTCCCGTTTATTGCTATGGGCCTTCGTGCTGCTATTTGTCAATCGACAGGCTTCTCACCTGCATATTTACAATATGGTCGGGAAACGAGTTTACCCCACGAGAGTAAAGTTTTGGATGGTTATCCTATGGATAAGTAAACATCTGCTTGGGCTGTGAATATCACGAAACGTATAAAGGATGCCGTGGAACTTGCACGCCGCAATCTGTTAGATCAACAGTATGCAAACAAAGTTACTTTGGATGAGAAAAAAACAACCTGTTGAGTTCATGATTAGCCACTTGGTTCTCAAGAAAGCGCATTTTAAAAGCGATAAGGTTAAGGCTATCTCTGCTAAATTATCGTATAGGTGGGAAGGACCATATGCTATAAATAAAAAGGTTAACTTTCTAACATACCAGCTTGAGAATCATACCACTTTAAAAACTTTGAAGGGTACTTTTCATGCTTCTCAGTTAAAATCTTATAATTCCTGATAAACAGTGTTAGTGTAATCGGCCCTGGTTTTGTTTTATGGGTCTTGTGGTTGCTGATCGTATTAACGTCGGGTTAAAGGGCTGGTTTGGCCTAGGTTTACTATTAATTCTGGTTATTCAACTAAAGGTTTTTCCCCCTCCTTTCGTCATCTAAGTTTCCGTTGTAAACACCCCCCCCCCTCTTCTTTCTTACTTTCTTTGAAAGTGGTGCGTTCCATTGTTGGGCTGTTTTTGTACTAACGGGTTATGTGCGTAATAAAGATAAATAGAAAGATAAATGAAGGTACACTTTTCCTCCCACTGTGTTTTTACTGTTTTTCTTTCAGTAATATGGCCTGGGGGTGAGATTAACCAACTTTGCGTTGCTTTGCGATACTGTCTGTGCTTTCACTTTACTTTGAATTGGGGGTATAAATTAGGATTATAAGATAACATTGTGTTGTGTGTGAATTGCATGAGTGTTACTGTGTTGCATAAGCTATTATGATATTTTTAGTGTAATGGGTGACGTTTTGCTGAGCAGATCTGCTTTGGTGAACTGGTTTACACTTGTGTCGAACTTGTTGGTAATGATGAAGTCTTTTACTTAGTTTGGGTAAAGGAAATAAAAAATTTGATTCAACGTTCTGAAGGTACTGAATCCTTGTCAGCTTTGATTGACTTGTATAAGAAGTTTATGCTACACTAGGTAAGATCTGGTAACACTGAGGTTTTTATTGTGAATTGTTTGTTGGAGGCCTGTAACGTGATGTTTGGTATAAAAATTTTCTTTCTAGTTGTAGAAAGTGAAATTTGTAGAAAAAAGATTGTGTCAATCTTTTTTTTTTCGAGGAGGGGGGGATTATGTGAGTTTTGGATGGGATTCAGTCTTTTTGGGGGCTAGAGCGCACTGTGGGCCTTAATACTCTTGCCTGTGTCGATCTGGGGTTTCTCCGTTCTGTGCTTGGGATTCTGTTTTTTTTTTATTCCAGGTAGGCACGCGCCGTGGCGTCGAATCTGGCTGGCTTTCGTCTCACGCATTTTTTCATATCTCTATGAGCCTTGAACTTCAATTGGCAATGTTTTTCCTGAGTTTAGGTTGGTAAATGAAGATATGTGAATTAATTTATTATTGAATGTTATTTATGCATGGATTAATATTTGTAAAAAAAAAACTGTGCTGTCCTGTCTTTTGGGGGAAATTGCTAAAAGGGCCCTTGGTATGGCTTTATGCTAATGAGACGGCAGTACTTGTGTTGGACGTAACTCATTTTCATGTGGACTGGTAGTGGAGAGAAGGAGCGAGAACACTTATTAATGGGCTCTTGACTATCCTTCTTGCCGTGGGATGAACCACCGAACTGTAACCTGGGTCTTCTGGTGAGAGTAGAAACCTGGTTCCCTAGAAGATAAAGGATGTCGGCCTAATTCCACCCGTTCAAAGACGCCAAAAGTTCCTTTCCGAACGGGTTCGTCCACCACATTTTCTTTTAGTAATATGCTACCTCTGCCCATGCTTGCTTGTACGCTGTCTCACTCGTTCACTTTCCTTAAGTAAGTTGATGCAATTTCAAATACCGTACTTTTTTAGTTCACTTTTGGAAACCCCCTAATTGGAAATTAACCGGTATAAAATTCTATAAAGCCATGTTTTGGAGAGTCCAGAAGAAGGATGTGCTGTGCGCTTGAATGCCAATAAGCCTAGCAATTTTCTAACAGGTGTTGAGAGGTAAATTAGTGCGCCGGATTTTGGTCGAATTATGAAATAAGCCGTAATTTTGGAACCGAGTCATTCTCGTGGAAAGCCTTACCCGTCTAAATCCAATATTGCTTAAATTTGGCTGATGTATTAATTCCTGTGTATTTTCCTTGTTTCTCGGAGCTGAAAGGATACAGTATAACTAATTCGGGAGCACGCATTACAGCGAGAAACGCCGCTGAGCTTTTTTTTCTCCTCGCCTTGAAGCGTAGGCCATACAGCAAAGCCATCCGTCTACGGTAAGAGTTGTCGCAAGCACCCCAGTGAAGGAAAAGAAGCCGTCCAATTGTTTTATTGTTACATATTAATTTTATTAAGATTTTAGGAAGGTTAACCTTTTGGAAGTAAGAATTTTTTGAATGCCATGCCCATTGTGTACCATATGAAACTCTTGAATCTGGATTATCAAATACGGAATAATTACGTTTTTAATATTTTAACGCTGGCTGAATTTTTTTGTTAATCCCATATATCTGCCTGGTGCAGCTTTGTAAATATACGAGTTTATGAGTGAAAGCTTGTTAATGCTGGTCACTCTAATAAATCCAAAATATGTGAATTGTTTTTTTTATTTCCTCTTTCTTCAGATGGTCTCTCCGTAGGATTAAAATAATACGTCTTCATTTTCAGCAACCCACCTAGTTATTTTTTTCCAGAGGTTGTATAATTATGAGTTGCCAGAAACTCCGATCCCTCTGAGGAAGGATTTTCCTTGGACCTCTTCGCCCACCCCCCCCCCCCCCCCCCACCTCCAGAGCGAGAATTATCCTCCTTGTAAAACTAACGGCTGTATATGAATGAATTTGTATGTTCCTGGAGAGTATTGGTTACAGTGGGAGACTGAAGGCACTAAACCTTTTCACGAGTTCTTTCCTTCCCCACGCAGGAAATCTTAACATATGGGGGCCTGTCCAGGATGTGAAAGAAATATTCACAACAAATTAACAAATTAATATTCACAACGAATTAATATAGTTTCAAATCCTGGAGTTGTGTATTGATAAGGATTGTCGCTAGTCTACCACATTTGCTCGTCGAATCGCTGACACACGAGAGAAAAGCAGTATACATGTGTACGAGGCGGGTGAACAGTTAAAACTTTAATATTGCCACAAAATATGACATTCGGAAAATTTAAAAACAAGAACTATGCATTGTGGCATTAATTACAATCTATATGAAGCATATAAGAATTTAAATTAAAAATAATTAGCAATAATTGGACCAATCTAAGTTTAGCAGCGGGTCTACAAGGCATATCAGCCTAGCTTCGGCAATGCATTTGTCGACACACGCGAGAGAAACATTTTAAATGCGGGAAATGCGGCACGCAATTGATCAAAATATCAATTTTAAAATCACTTAGACAGGTAGCAAATTTGAAATTACGATACCGAAGGCTTCATGTATCCTTAGGAATCATTTTCGTTAAGAAACTTACGATTTAAGCCAATAATTAATGGCAAAATGGCAGAGCAAATGTGGAAGACGAGTGAAGCGGGCAAGATGGCCGCTGAACGAGGAAAATTTTCATTGTCTTGATCCTTGTGTTCAATTGTGTGTCCCCGTAGCGGCGCATCCAGCAACATCAGGCCACATCGACCATTCACGGAGCGAGGATCAAGTCACGTGTGCGGCACAGACCAATCGGGAGAGAGAAAGCCTAATTGACGTCACGAGATGGATACAAAGCTAAAAGTGAATCTTAGCCAAAATAAAATGCAAACTAAGGCTAAATTAATTGACCGAAATTAAAATACAATGGTAATAATGATTTAACAAAAGGATCAAATGGTAATTATAAGCAGGAATATGACTTTCCCTCTCATGATCAGCACAGATTAAATAACCTATTAAATTAAATATTTTGGTAGTATAAACCCTATCATAACCTCCACGTCAACCTACAGGTTTTAGAGGGAAAATTCTACGGAAACCAAGTAGGCTAGACATACACAATATTTTGCAGAATCATAAAAAGGTCAGGATAATGGGACACAGGGAATGATAATATGCAAATAATTAATTAAATCGTAAGGGTGTTTAATTCTAAATTAAGACAATTATTCTACATACGTCGAGATAAAATCGGAAGGCATGCGCAAAGATCGCTGGGCAACGGTATACGAAACTGGTAGACCTGTAGGATAATCAATGGCCTAACACGGGAAAAGTGGTATGGGGTACTACTCCTACTCAGATTCCGACTCTTCAGAGTCAGCTGAAATAAGAGGAAACACTTATTAGGAGCCAAACCAGGCTTTAAAACTGGGTAGTTAAGACTCGGAGGGGAAGAAAGAAAAACAAACAAACCCCCCCCCCCCAAAAAAAAATGTTAAATTAAATTTTTTTTGAATCTACTAACCTGTAGAATAACGAAGATGACAGGGGGGTAGGACCCCAGAGGAGGGCCCGGCTGCGGCAGCATCTTCAAGAGGTAGGGGGGGGGGCACTGTGGAGATGCGGCATATGGGGATCTCTGCGGGTGGTGGCTCAGTGTACACACGGTTTGGGACAGTATAGGGATGGGGATCTCCACGGAGGTTGGCAGCGGGTATCAGCAACAGACCCGGAAGAAGCGGTGGCACAGATACATCTTGAGGTGCAACGAAAGGGTCTTCAGGCCTGTTAGCATCCTTCACAGATAAGGCTCGGTCAGTGAAGGTGGTGAGGCTTTCTCCAGAGTGAGAAAAGGCAAAAATATAGCATTTTGCATGTGGGAACAGGAGGGGGCGTTCCCAACATGACATCGGTGGTAGTTATCTTCGATGCACGCTAGCCGAGCCTCCTGAGTCTTAATGGGTCTAGCCCAAATAGGCTGTGAAAATAGGCCCAGCTGTCTCAACATCATCCGTTGATACAAATTACGGGACACATAGTCGGGTAACGTCTCCCCGGGGAACTATACAGAAGGTGGACAGTTTCCACGGAAACGGTGATCGCAGGTGGCCGTTGGAGATGCAGTGTCACAGAAAAGACAATGAGAAATAAGTTCGTAGATAGTCATTAACTCATTAAACAAAACGTAATCAAACAATTGGGCCTCATCGTTCATACGGCAGTGGGAGGTACCTTCATTGGTTTTCGGCATATTTTTTTTCTCCCTTTCGTTTCCTTTCTCCACATCGGTTGTCAAGAACTCAGGCAACAAGCGAGGAAGGGGGAATGGAAAACGAAAAATTTCGGCACAACCAGACTCAGAGAGTACGGGGGGAGTCGCAAACAAAAAAAGAGGCTAGCTGCAGGTCAAGCCAATCACACAAATGTTAAGGGGCTGTATCAACCTACGTCACAACAATAGTCCCACCCACCTGCTCACACGCACACGAGCCAAATTTAACCCCAGGTCAAGGTCACGAGGCACTTTGAAAAAGGGTCCAAGAACCAGAGATGGCCATACCCCCCCCCCCCCCATCCTTTCGCATCCACTCCCATTGAGACACACACTACAAACTCGTCTCACACCCTCAGGTGCTCATAAAATTGTCTCAATGTTGTTGGCGGACTGACAAAACACCGTCAACTGGTCCTCTTTTGGCCAGTTTTAAGCCAAGAAAGAAAAAAAAATCAATGAATGAAAATACGAAAAATAAATTACGAAACTTGTGTTAATACATTGCCTTGTTTTACAGCTACACGGTCTTGTTGAAAAAAATAGTGAGATAAGAAATGCTTGACACGAGATGATACATTGAAAGTTAATGCACAATAATAATAAAATTTATGTTTTATTCTATTCATGCCAGATGCGAGTTAGAAAATAAGAGAGATGGATGCAGGACCGAAATAAATGGAAAATTGGGTCTGGAAGCATGGAGAAATAAGATGATGAAGGAAAGAAACCAAACCACATAAAGCCAGCTGGTAGTGGTTTGAAGGAAGTCGTTAATTCGACCCTCGTTTTCCGAACAATAAGGAAAATCGAGCCCTAAATTTATTATAGATAGTGCACTATGAAATGTTGATTGAGATCTCTATATGAATACACAGGCCCGTAGAAAGATTAAGAAATAGCCATGGTAAAATTTAGAATTAATTGGGACGGTATTCTTATCCCGGACACAAGTAAAAGTACGATACCAATAATCATGAATTAATTGGGACCGTATTCTTATCCTGGACACACGAAATATACATTAACTAGTAATCTTTCAATTCAACTAAGACAGTATTACATATTGGACGGTTGAGATACACATTGTCATTGAATTGCATCGAATAGAAGGATTTTATATATATATTTTTTTAATATTGTTCGTCTGGGGTGTCATTACCCTTGTCAAGGATGGATGAAAAATGAAAAGATGATACAGATGACAACTATAGGAAGCAGATATACGGACAGATAGGACGAATAACAAGAGGGATAGCTGGAACACCGAAGGAAAACTAGGGAAGTATTGAAATAATATGGTTTCCAAGTTCACTCTGTTAATAGATGCACGGGAGAAATTTCTTTGTCAAGGATAGATGATTGATGGAGAAGAAAGATGTCCTGAAAAGATGGATGTCTGGAAAAAGACGAGACGTCCTGAATAAGATAATATGTCCTGATAAAGCCAGATGTCCTGAAAAAGACGAGATGTCCTGAATAAGATGATATATCCTGATAAAGCCAGATGTCCTGAAAAAGACGAGATGTCCTGAATAAGACGATATAGCCTGATAAAGACAGATGTCCCATAGAAAAACGACATGTACCGAAAACCAGGAAGGGACGATTACGGAGGGCGAAAATCGGAAAGAAAAGCGGAGAGAAGCAAGAGAAAACATAATCGAAAAAAATTTCTGTCTATACATGAACTTTTCTTTCTACAATCTTTCCCAAGCTGATTTCTATAAAAACAGAGCTCTATTATCAACACCTGGTCGAAATATTTGTATACATGAACTTTTCTTTCTACAATCTTTCCCAAGCTGATTTCTATAAAAACAGAGCTCTATTATCAACACCTGGTCGAAATATTTGTATAGATAGCGACTCAATTACTGTTAGAATTTTTTCTCCTATACATGCGTTCAAAATTTCAGCATGACTGGTTCCAAGCTGATATGCCATTGACGACAGGTTTTCCCTCAAACATATGGCCAAATTAGGAAGATTTTTTCTACATCCGACTTCGAGGGAGACTCGGAGAGAATAATCGTTATGTCATATTGGAGGGTACATCAGTTATGTTGACAGGCCATTTAGTAACAAAAATGATTGAAGTACACTGATTATTCTGAGCATAAGCTGTAGTCTCATTAAGAGACAACAAACTTATTGTTTTGTCAAGGATTGTTATGGGATTAATTAGATGCAATTATGTAAATTACATTAATTAATATTTAAGTAGGAATAACCAGTACTTGAATAGTAATTCAAGCATAATATCCTGAATAATTCAATATTGTAATCAAAATGAAAAGCGCATGACCTACAAATATTTATTATTGCTAAAACCCTATTACAAGCCGAGCTATTTTATTTTCATAAATAGAGCCTTAAAAGACCAACAGGGATTGAGAAAAGAGAGCCAAAATATTTTAGACAAGTTGAAACTTGCAGCTGTATTTTAGCCAGGCCGACCACCCAAACTATCCTAAGAAAATCTTACGCAACGTTTACATCCGGTTTTCTTGGTAGAGCAGGCGGACATCTTGGACAATTCTCAGTAAAGCAAGGAGCACTAGTTTCAAGCTAGGCCAGTGTTCATAGAAATGCGTTTCAAGCTAACCTAACTCAAGACACACTAAAGTAATAAATACCTCTTGAAACACCTCCAATTCTTAGTATTGCAACCTGGCCTTTAAAACACAGCCAAATAGCATGACCAGAGTCAGTCGTCGTTTTAGAGTTCAGATTGTCGTCTTGTCCGTCTGCCTAGCCTAGCCTAGCCGAGCCGAGCCGAGCCACCGTTGCGAGCCGAGAGTGAGGCCTTCGATTCAGGGGGACTGTGAGTCCGGTTGCCAGGCAATGCAGCCTCAAGCCGCTGGGATCAGCCATAAGTATAATCTGTATCGTTCACGATACAACCTGCTTATTGAGTAATGAACTGATATATTAATTGGAAATAGAAGGACAGTAATCAAGATATTAACACTCTTGAAAGAATTAGCTAGGCTACAATCTATTATTTGTCAGAGTCCATGAATACGATCTTTTTTTCCTTTCTGCTCTCTATCATTATTTTACAGGCACCTGAAGTAACGCAATGATGTTTTGCTTATATATATTCAATAATCGTATTTGAAAGTATAAGGCTAGATAAGCCAAGTTGGAAATAAAATCACGAATTAAACAAGTACATTAATCCATTTCTTGACATGTCTTGATTTTTATTTGTTGCCATTCTAGACAATTTGAGTTTGCTTTTGTGGAATTAGCTAAAGTAAACCCAAAACATATAGAACACATTTTTATTGTAAACAAAGCTTTTATTTAATCAAATTTCAGACATTACAGCAATACACCAAAAGTAGTGAGTTGTCAGATGTCGCTCTGCATAATTGTTAATAGAAAAATATAACTAAATCTGCATAACTATTAATGAAAATATTTACACAAAGGATTATCTGGAGGATTCATCACACGATGACCGACGTAGCACCTCAATTTCTGAAAGGGAATCGCATATGATATTTGCAGATGGTAATGTGGACAGCGAGTCTGATGACAAAGACAGGGCAAGACCATACATCTTCTTGTAAATATCAAAAGATGTGCTGAGCCTAAAATAATAAATTTTCAGTCATTAATTACTCATTGTTGTAACATGTAAATAAAAACATACATTTTCATGGCAAAATTTGTTTATAGCCCCTTAAAATACCTATTTTCCCTTTTTTAGGTCTTGCAGTGAACTTTCGGAAAAAAGTAGGATAACAGGAGCAAGAATAAGTTATAAGGCTAATGCTTGTCTTAGATATTTCTTTGATGCACTGAACTTTTCAGCCCAAAATTCTTTAAAACACAGCTTTTTACATAGCTCAATCCGATAATGAAACCTTCATATAATGATTATGCACCCTGATAAAACCGACACATTGTTGAGAGAGAATCCTCCTTCAACCTCAGCATTTCCACAAGCTCAAACGAGGCCACATTTTATAACTTTT
>JAHWFP010062508.1:0-11451 GCA_023313725.1 Lithobius niger
TCGTACACGTGTTTTGGCCTTGTTACATTTCACAAGAATTGTCGCTTTTTTTTTTTTAATTCAAATTCCGACGTTTTTGTCTACTGCGGAGGAAGTTGCCAGACAAAAAGCGTGACACAGGTTCAGGTTCTGGTTCCGGTTCCGGTGCACGAAAACATGCAACTGATGGATTGGCTACCATTATTCCTTTTGATTTTAATCCTTAATTTTGTTTCAAACGAATGTGGGGCTCATAAAATTGATTTGCATTTTTATTATAACAAACGTTTTCTTTTTAACTTTGATTTATGGTCTACTGTCAAAATGTGGTCTTGTTCTCACGAATTGCGCACTGTGATTACGTCGTAAACATCAGTGTGTTTTAGGCCTAGTACAGTTATGCAGTAGCCTATAGTCTGCAATATTTTAAATCGGAGGCGTTATAGACAACAAACATGTTTAATAAAAATAAAAAACGCACCACCAATAAAATATATTAATACAAAAAATCTATTCTAAGATTAAGGGTGGAAACAATCTCGCAACCAGTGGCGAGGCGTAAATAACGGGTGTAGTGTGTGGGGTAAAGGGAGGGGGGGGGCAACAACAAACAATAAACGTGGAATGTACTACAGTAGTCAACAACTATTTGATTTGATTTTATTTTATCTTAATGCAGAGTCTTGGCCCGAAGCCACACTCCCTTGTATGCCATACTACGAAAGCTATCGCTACAAAACTACAACATTCATTGCCATAATAACAGCGAGTTTGTCTGGACAACAATGAAAGCTACTAACAATGAAGCTCGTACTTTGTCGACAGAGGAGTAGGGTATTGTTGTCAATGTTGATATGCTGTAGCCTGTGCCCACGGAATATGACGAACAATTCCAAGGGTTAGTTTGCTTTGCAGCTTATAAGTTGCCCTTGTTGCCAAACAATACACTATTAAAAAAGAGAAACGAACGCGTTTGATGCTTAACGTTAGATTTAACTGACCCGAAGTCAAAACAGCAAAAGTATACAACAAATAACCTTCCTGTGGGATTTTAGCTACGGCAGTGTCGTTGTACTGTTTAGTGCACGTGGAAGCTTACTCTGTAGCCAAATATTTTTTATCATTTTTACGTTTGCACACGACAGATCAGTTGCAGATTGGATCATTCTCGTTGGCTAAACGATATCGCTGGAAAATGTTTAAAAACTGGTCGTTTTAATGTGTCAGCACAACTCTAGAAGTGATTCAAGGCGTGCGAATCCATGAAAACATGGAAATGTCCTGGAAAGTAATATTGAAATTCCATGCCTGGGTAAGTGGTTGAAAATCTTGAAAAATGACAAATGTATCATCAATGGGGTGATGTACGGAAAGTATTCTACGTGACTAAAGAACACTGAAAAATTTAGCCCAAAAGTAGTCGAGTAAGTAGCCGTACGTTATTGTTCCTTTGTTTGGGCATTGAAGACTTTTGAAATGTGGGCTCTGGCTCTAAATGTACTTACGTGTATAGTGGTTGGATACAGCCGTAAGGTTGAAATAAAGCCGATTCCGACAAACAAAATAAACATTCGGCCTAAATTTGCTGATGACAGATTAAATACAGCCAATAAAATTCACGTGTTTATAAAACAACAAAGTTTATTCTTCATGCTAATTTACTGCTGAAAAATTAAAATCATTTGAAGATACTTGCCTCCACGTAGTCTTTCCTGCACGACTCCAATTTTGCCACATTAGTTCAAACTTATGCAAATGTTGGAAATTTTTTCTTTTTTCTTCTTGTTTTTTCCCCACGTACGAGAAGGGAGTGCTTCATTACCTTAGTCTGTTCATGCGGTAGGGCCACCCTGTGAGGACAAGGGGGGGGGGGGGGTATTATATGCCCAGACCCAGACATAATTATTGCAGCTCTGTAAAAAAAGGTCGATCGATTAGTCATTACTAGCTGAACGCCGTTCTAGTAATAGTTTGTTACTGATTGTTACTAATAATCGACATTACCCTTCATATTGCCAGCTAGTCGCATTTTTCCCTGCCACCGTGCAAACAATGAACATGCTCGCCTCTTTTTTACTGCCTTGCATAAAAGAAACATGCTCCCTCTTTTCACTACTGCAGTGAAAAGAACGAACATGCTCGGGCTATCGTTTAATTAGCTGTATTTGGATTGGCTGTCACAATGACTACTTTCCCCGTCTGCCGACCCTCTCCTATGGTTTCGGGCTAGCGAAATATATGATTATAATATGCAGATTAAAAAAAAAAGATATCGTCTTTTTTTTTTTTGCGGGGGAATTTTTGTTATTTAGAGATGGGGAACTCCTCAGCCACTTGGGGCTGGGGAGGATTTCGGGTCGTATGTAAATGCTGCAACAGATACATACGCGCAGGATGCCAAAATAGTGAGAGGATATGTCCTTTGACTATCACACACTTAAAGGATTGAAAGTCATAATAATCGTATATTGTTTAACGACATCACAACACAATCCTTTAGCGTACTTTACAAATTACGAAGTCAGAAGAAAAGAAAAACCAACAAACAACCTTCGTAGCATCCTGGGGCTTCAGTGAAATGTGGGTTTCAGAACGAAAAAGAAAAAAAAATGTGATCGTGCTCAATTCCCAGCCAAATGATTGCCCTCGATTTATTTGTTGTCGTTTGATTTACTTATAGATCGCCTCATATTGGTCTTCGCTGCAGCCATGATTGTTTGTTTTTGTTGTAACTAAAAATGTTATTAAAAACCAAAACTGGTAAAAGGGACCGCCAAGTTCTGAATGGTTGGCCCCTTCAAAGGAGTGATATCAACACACCAAAACAGTTGCCAAGTTAATAGCACCGAATAATACTTTAGACGTTAAATGAAAACTTGAACATTGCAATGTTCTAGTTTTTATTTAATACCCAAAGTATTATTAAGTACGATTAACTTGACGAATGTTTTGGTGTATTGATATCATTCCTTTGAAGGGCCTAACCATTTGGAACTTGGCGGTCACTGTTACCAGTTTTGGTTTTTGATATGAGATCACTTCTTTTTTTTTTTAATTGAGTGTTAGACTCAACTCAACCAGCTTGTAGATATGCAATAAAGTGCCACGGTTTTGTTTTGTTTTATTTATTTTTTATTTAATTCTTATCACTCCTTTGTAAGGCCAAACCATTCCCAATTTGGTGGCCTCTTTACCAGTATTTTGACATTTTTGTTTTTCGTGAATTGGACGCAGACACAATTTATTTTCAAAGTTGCTTTGATTTATGACGACACACTAGTGTGTGTCTAGGTACGCACGTCAGTACACACGTTGTCGTTGTCCGAAGTTTGGCCGTCCAATCAGAGACGATGCCGACAATACTAACAATGGTTATAACAATACATTCGTACTTACGCGCCCTCCCACACCATTCCCGTAACACCCCCAGGCTGTTAAACCAGAAAAGATATATCGTACTGCAGCCGTTCATCGAATTTTAGAGCTAGAAGCCTTCCTGCTAGCTCGATATCGGTGAATAATCACTCTATGGGTATTAACATGCGGGATGAGCGGACTAGCTAGAAACTATAAACTATAGAAGTAACACATTTGCGACGTTATTGAGGGTCAAATTTTGCATTGAAAGCCTCTTAGCTGACATTCCTACACAAGTTAAATTTTGTCAGGTGAGTCATTGCTTTCCATTTTACCACAATTTAGCTTTTGTACCGCATTAATATTTTCTCCCCAAGTAGCTGAAATATGCTCAACTATGCTTCAGGATATAAGACACTCACGCTATGGCGTCGCGCTACAATGGTTTACAATGGTCAACAATTAAATTGATGAAATGTATGTTGCGTAACTAGGTGCGACACACTTGCGTGTGGCTAGATTTATGGAGACCTGCTTACGGCCTATTTAATTTTTCTAATATTCTTCCAACAATGCTGCTACCTCGTTGAAAGCACGGCCCTCAGCAATGTTGTAGACTGTTAATAATAATAATAATAGCAGTTTCACCCGCTAATGGGTGTGGTAACGGAAGGGATTGCCCACTTACACCGTCCCAATGATCATCGTTTTAATAATAATAATAATAATAATAAATAATATTTGTTGCGATAGCAACGTGTCTCGCAAGGACCGGGGGGTCACAATTAAATATAAGTACAGTGTACAATATATGGCCAATGAATAGTGATGGTAAGAGGTTTGGGGACACGAATGCCTTACCACCAAGGTTAGACCTGCCAGGGACTGAAAGGTCCCCGATGGCATCGCCAAACGTGCAGGACATGGGAAGGATGAGAAAAGTGTTAAAAGGCCCAAAAAGAAGCTGTACAATTAAAAAGTAAAAACATTGCTAAAATATTGCACGATATGTACGGTGAATACTAAAAACGAAGCACCCGGAGCGGGGTTTGTCATCACTTAAAAAATTTAAAAAATACACTATTCTTCTTTCATTTTCCTTGCCTCAGGAAATCACGGTAATGGACGCCTTAAAAAATGCTAAGATCTTCATTTTTAAGTTTTTTAGTAGGTGCGTCGTAAAAATTTTGAAAGGTCAATTTTACGGATCGCTCGTTTAAAGGATGACACTGTCATCAAAGAGATGACCGTATTAGGTAAGGAATTCCAGCAGTCAACAACCCTATTAGCAAAGAAGAACTTCCTACAATCGGTCCTGGAAGATTGCTTTTGCAATTTCAGATGGTGCCCACGAGTATGGGTGGTTAGAGATAATGAAAAAAATGGTAGAAAAATTGGAAGTTGGTCTTTAACAATTTGAAATGTGAGTGCAAGGTCATATCTGAGTCTGCGCAATTCGAGTGGCTCCAGTCCTGTGCTACGAAGCCTGTCACCAGCCGATAACGAACGCAGCTCAGGTATGGAACGAGTGAAAGTACGCTGCACTGATTCCAGCAAGTCGATGTCCTTCAATAGGTGCGGTGACCAAACGGGACTGGCATACTCCAATAGTGGTCTCACGTAGACTTTAAATGCCCACACTTTCGTATTGGTGTTAGTTTTACCAAAGCACCTGTTAACAATAAATAAACGTCGGAAGGCATCTGAAGTAATTTTAGAGCAATGCCCTGAGAACTTAAGATTGGAATTTAACAGGACACCCAAGTCATTAACTGAGTGCTTTTCCTCGATCTTGAATCCGTCAATAAAATAGTTTGGCGACCCAATATGGGCCCCGATAACCATCGAATGACATTTGGGCAACGAAAGAGGCAGTTGCCATTCCTTGGACCACTGTGCAACATTGTTGACAACAGCAACGAGGTTTGCCCGGTCATTACATGAAATCAATTCGTTTCCAGCCTTCAGATCATCTGCAAATTTAAAGTTCAAAGTTCCAAAGTTCGTGTTATCTTGTAGTAAGTCACCAACAAACAGAATGAAAAGAAGGGGACCTAGCACCGAGCCCTGCGGTACACCACTTGTGGTTGGCAGCCAATCTGAGTAGGTAGAATTGACTTTAACCCTCTGTTTACGATTACAGAGGAATGCCCTAATCCAGTTCAGCATTTTGCCGTTAATACCAAGGTGGATAAGTTTAGAGATTAACTTAGAATGCACTACAGAGTCAAAGGCTCTCTGAAAATCAAAATAGATCACTTCAGATGACACACCCAGATCAACTGCCGAGGTCCACCTGTCCAATATCGACAGGAGTTGCATTGTGGTCGACCTCTGGGGCAGAAAGCCAAACTGGTTATGGTCAAGAAGATCATGGTTTTGGCAGTGTTGTAGAATGTGGTTTCGTATAATAGAGTCCATAATTTTGCTAACAACAGATGTTAAGGCAATTGGTCTATAATTGGTAGGTAGGGTTGCATTTCCCTTTTTAAAAATGGGTATAATGTTTGCCTCTGACCAAGTTTTAGGTAATTGACCTGTACTGAAGGAAACTGTAAAAATGATCGAAAGGGCTGGAGCAATTTCTGCGGCTACTTCTTTATAGAAGAAAGATGAGTAGCCGTCAGGGCCCATTGCCTTACTCGCTTTCATTTTCGCCAATGTAGCAAAAATCTCAGGAAAAGAGAAACTTATATTATCGTTGTTGATATTGCTGGGCGAAATCTTGCCATGATACACAGGTTCAATCTGGTTATCAATAGTCCCCAATTGGGTAAAGTTCTCGTTAAGCCCATTGGCACGCTCTAAGTCACCTGTTAAAAGGAGGTTATTTACCAAAATAGGTGGTAAGTGTCTTGTTGATCCTGTCATAACTCTATAGTGTCTAAACAAGGAGTGCATAGTTCCCTCTCGGAGAACTGATTTAGCTAATTCAGAATGCCAGGTGGTAATCAAATTAAATTACGTTAAAATTAAGTTAAATTACCATTGATTGAATGGACTGTACCGTTGTGCTTACAGTGTCCGCGGTCCTTCTTGATTTCGCCCCAGAATGAACACAAATAATCGATTGTATGTTTTTGGTAGCAGAGTGCCTTGTTGATATCCAAAATAGTTACAATAACAATGGCGGCCTTCGGTTAAAGCCGCCCCCTCCAGGAAGACATAGTCAATCACAAAATACGTGCAGGGCTCAAGATATGCCGCGCTTACAATATAGGCCAACAGATAGTATTCATGTTTTGCACCACTAATTTATTTCCTCGTTTGTATGTTTTGATTTTGTTTGTTTGTGCCAGTAACGGGAATAAATTTTGTGCCTGCAAATCAATACGAAGTTGCTTTTCCCTTTCTAGTGTGCGTAGTCTAATTATTTTCTTTAAATTCTTGAAGCAAAGCTGTTGCCATTTGCATCTATTAGTCAATGGCGTGCACCGGAGGGGGGGGGGGGGCATTGTCCCTGTCCTTTTTTGAATAAATGCCCTTTTTGCCTTTTTTGAAAAAGAAATTGGCCCTATCTTGTTTATTTTTTACCTTCCAAATGTGGTGCTGTAGCAAAAGGAAGAGCCTAAAGACGCAAAAAAGGGCCAGAAGGCAGCCAGGGAAAGGTGCGATAGCGGTATAAGAGAGTAAAAGATACAGTGACAAGCTAAAATGAGTGCAAAAATTAGCCTCACGAGCAAAAACAACAACAACAAAAAAAAAAAGAACTTAACCCCTGTCCTTGTCAATTCTATTTTAGCTGCAAAAATATCTAATAATTGCACGCACCGTTTTTACGTAGCATAAAAATCGAAAACAATTCGATTCTGTTCATTTAGGATTAAAGGGACACCCGGCCTGCTTTATAACAGCCGCGCGCTGATGGCCATCCGCGCATTTACCAGCGCAAAGTTCGGCATGGGTAGGGGTAGCTGCTGTCTCGGTTGGCTTTGGTGATAGTACACGAAAAAGCATCAACGTACAGATTGTGTCGTCACAAACCGGAATGACTTTCGTATTTTAAAATCGCAGTCTATAATTTTTTAGGCTACTTTATTATAATTTTTCTTCGGCGATCTATTGGCATAATTAATTTTAATTCGTACCGCATTAGTCTTTTTAGATATTTGATCTCCTAGTAATTATTTTCAAACGTTTAAAATTAATACATGCGCACACACAGATGAAACCTCAAGGTCATTGTAGGCGCGCAAAGGGTCATATACGTGTAGGATACAGTAAATATAGCTAACAATTATTCAGCAGAAAATCTCCTAGATGCCACATTTTAAAACGGATTTTTACTAAAAGATTGACTAACGGTAAGGAAATGACCTTTGGGGGCGTACTTGATGTGGAGGATCGAGAAAATGGCGCTGGGAGGAATGTACTTTTAATCTAACGTCACTAGTTGAGGCAATGACATTGCTTGCTGGCGTTTTTCGGGCGTCGTGTGCACAGTGCCGCCATCTAGCGGTGATGGCAGGAACTCGCTGCTTTCGTTCGTGCATTTGTGGATGTTGCGGTTTCGGTTTCGCTAATGCTGCCTTTTTCTACGGTAGTGGTAGAGTTTCTCCACGAAAAAATACCTAAGAACCTCAGAATGTACTCAGAAGTTCGGGGAATTATTTTTAACAACCTACCGTAACTGGGATGAGTGAAAAAGTATGAAACTTTGAGCGCTCCAGTAAAAGTGTCAAGAAATGGGAAAAATTGATCAAATTGGTGAAAAAAATGGAAATTTGGATTTGGCTGAGTGCGTTGGCTAGAGAGCCAGTTTATTTGTTTTGTCGGTAGATGGCGGTGCCGGAATGTCACGATTATTTTGTTCGAGGATATAGAGCAGCGGCAAGTGACGTCATATTGGCTACGCGATAGCATCTAAAGGGGATAGCTGCAAGGGGCACTAGATTCAAATGTAAGGGGAAACAAGGCACTTCTAGACAGTGCTTTGAGAGTGGATTTCTTAGGCTTAAAAAACTTTGTTTTCTCCAACAAAAAAAATCGCGCGTTATAGGCTTAAGAAATCCAGTCTAATAGCATTGGCTTCACAGTAAGACGACCCTCTTTTCCCCCTCCAGTGCCCCTTGCAGCTAACCCTGTTACTGGCTCCACCACGGAGTTATATACAATAATACTACGTTATAGCAGTGACACAACGTAGTATTATTGTATATAACTCTATGCGAGAGCCAGTTACTGGGATAGCTGCAATGATCACTGGAGGGGGAAAAGAAGGGCGTCTTACTGAAGACAATGATGTTAAGAGTGGATTTCTTAGGTCTATAATGCGCGATTTTTGTCGATTTGTTGGCAGTTGCTGACATTTTTAAGCAAGTGAAATCTTTTCTTTTCCGATTACAACCTAGCAGCATAAGGGATTGGAGAAAACAACGTTTTTTTAACGTATGAAATATGACTAGAAGTGCCGTTGTTTAACCATCAATTTTGATCTTGTGCCCCTTGCAGCTATCTCTCTTGTAGCCAATATGACGTCACATGACGCTGCTCTATACCCAAAATGCAACGTTCCTGCGCTCCCGCATACGTCGCGCCATTGAATGCGTTTTCGTGCTTCGGAAACAGACTTTTTTTTGTAAAAAAAAAAAAAAAAGATGTGAAAAATGTAAAAATGTCTAAAATTTGTGTTTGAAAAAAGAATGCAAATGTGTGAAGTGAAAAATTTGAAAAACTAACCATCTCCGCTGGAATCCCTGCATTACCATAACATTACCGTTGCCCTGCTGGAATCCCTGCATTACCATCCCCGCTAGAATCCCTGCATTACCCTGCATTACCGTTGCCTTAATAACACTTGTTTTTAACACTAATCTTTCAATGATTTCGTTTTCACGGCATGCCAAATATTTGCTATTGCTAATGCCATTTGGATCCACATTGCTTGAGAAACATTCTTTTTGCGGAAGCCACGCTCTTGTGTTAAACTGTTCTGTGACATGAAATTTACCTCTTTACTTTTGGCTGTCTGTTTAGGCTGGCGCTGTTTTGGTGCGCCGTAGTGTTTCAAAAAAATGTCAACCCATGCCAAAAAAAAAAAAGAAAGAAAGAAATCCTACGTTCAAAATTTTGCAGTTGTACGGGAAACTGTCTAAATTGAGGAAACTGGCTCTGGGCCTTTTGTAGGCGGAGCTAAAATTAATTTATTTTAAATTTGTATTCACTTTCATTTTCTTTAAAAATATGGGTGTAATAACCGACTCTGCTACGTTTGAACGTTTTGACTTTGGGGAAGCTCTTAGGCTTTTTCACATTTTACATTTTATTTATTTTAGGTATTACGTTTCATATTAAGTTTAAGAGGCTTTCTTTTGCTCCCACATTTAGTTTTTCTTTTCCTTTATTTGTGGCCTCTTTCCGCCACCGCCGGCTAAAAATAAAATGCCGCTTGAGCCGCCGCTGGCTAAGCTGGCAAAGAGCGTGCCACCGCCAATAATGCTTACTTTGTTTATATTTATTGCAGAGTATCTTTCCCGCAGCCTTAGGGCCTTAGAGCTTCGTCGGGCAGATTACCGGAAGCGGTTAACGCACGCTACAAAACCCTTTAAACCCTTTGAGTATCTTTCCAAGATACCAAATATTAATAATAAAACCTTTAAGGGTTCAAAGGGTTTAAAATATTAATAATAAAACAGTTAACTGCAAGCCAAACATACGATAGTACATTACAATAATAAAAAGCTTCAAAAGGTCTGGTATGTTGTGCCGCCTACGAAAATGTTGAAGCGCACACCTCTAACGCTAATTTTTTAGAAGTTGAAATTTGTCACAATTGTAGGTTAGATGGTGTTAGCTAGAGTGTGAAAACAGCCATTAAATCATTACGAATTTTAAAAATGTTATACATTTAAAACCCTTAACTATATTTGGTGGCCATTTTGAAAAAAACCGGCGACACTTCGAGCACATACCCAAGTTGAAAAACACAACTAGACACATATTTCTGAATAGAAACTTTACATACACCAACTTTTTTACATGACATGAGCCGGCCTTTTGACTTCACGAAAAATGCAGGAAAAGTGTACACTTTTGTAAGGTCCTTCATAAGTAGTGTTGTTAGGGCTTAGTTATAATTTATGGCTGAGGGGACCGTGGAAAGGTAAATGTGACCGCAAAACTTTTGTGACCACCCGCCCTTCAGTCATACGCTGAATGAAATCTTGAACCTCCCCCCTCCTTCCCACCCACTCTAGGTCCAAAATATTCTTACGCCTGTAACTTTTGAACCCCGTATCCGATTAAATTCAAAATTTCCACATACTTTCTGCGCATTATTTGTGGATTTTAAGGTAATCTATATAATAATCTTGGACGCCGGCTAAAAGGAAAACTATAAAGGAAAAACACTTCTCCCCTCCTCGCGCCCGCATTGAAAATGCTCTCTCCAATTCTCCCATTCTATCTGCATGGAAACAGGAGGCAGGCATGAGTGGTCGATCAACTTCAATCTGACAAGTCGGGCCGAACAATCACTTCTCCCCTTCTCGCGCCCACATTGCAATGCACTCTCCCATTCTACCTGCATGCAAAGAGGAGGCAGGCATGAGTGGTCGATCAATCTGACAAGTCGTCGGGAAGAGTGCCGGAAAAATGTCCCTGGAAATGTGTCCATAAAATTAATTCATGACCGGCCCACGGGCTTCCTCTAGTAAAACAATAAAAATGGGTTAGGATTTCTGGAAATTTGAGTCTCAAGTATGAGAAATTAAGTAGATTGTGAATATTCAGAAAAATATATTGAATTTCCTGCATTATATTGTATTAATGTATATCAGAATTATAAATTTTTTTTTTATCATAATATCAGAAATTCATTTAGATGTATGTATATAGAGAGAGAGCCATGCAACGGAGCATCAGAGCATCCAAATATTATATCAGAATTTATATATTCAGTATTTGTATCAGAATATCTGAACGTAATAAGAAACTAGTGGGCATTCTAACACCCATTTTTGTGAGTCTTCTCGTTTTATTAATTAGTTTTTTTTTCGTACAGTTAAAAAGCAAGACATAGAGCAGAAACCTACAGCTAGCTCTATATTAACTACAGAGCTCGAATCTGGAACTTTTCGTTGAGCTAGCTGCAAGGACCACTGGAAGTAATTAACA
>JAHWFP010062510.1:0-12779 GCA_023313725.1 Lithobius niger
GTGGCAGACGATGTGAGTGGGATGTATCTTCAAATAAGTGTTGGATTAAATCATGTTTCGACCATCAAATGATTGTGAAGTGATTCAATATAACGTCATGAGCTGGAGTAAAGAAGGAACGTTATATATTCTGGTGCCCGAACATGATTTAATCCAACACTTGTTAGAAGCGATATCCACTCACATCGCCTCCTAGTTACAGTCCCAAGAACATAGGTCGTTAAATGAAGCAGGCCTTTCAATTAATTCTAAACTAGCACAAGCCATGTTATTGCTTAGGGCACGTTTACACAACGACTCGCTTTTGCATTCTCGCAGCTAGAAGCTAGAAATCACCTAAAATTCCAACATGGCGGCGGTTTTATGTCTGTCGCCTCGCAACGAAAACAGCAAATAACGTGAGTTCAGAAGCGTTTGGGAAAATTGTCTCGTCATGAGGAATTCTTTATATTATTGGCACGAATTATAAGACTGCAAGTATTTACTCAAATGATGTCGGATTTAGCTAATCCATTTAGCGTTGTTACTATGGCAATGTCACCTTTGCCATCGCGATTTGAGTCCTAGCTGCGAGAATGCAATGGCGAGTCGCTGCATAAACGCGCCCTTAAAAGTTTTTTCTAATTGCTAACGTACTGGCTGATGCGCCAATTAGCGATAGTCTTCAGCTGAAGAAAAAGATAGCTGGCTCATCTGAATATATTGCTAAGGTAACTTCGTCCATAATTGTGGTTCAGTGGGAATGATTTGATGTTCAAGTGAGCAATTTGGATCCTTGTTGCCTCGTTGATGGTAGTAATTCCCGATTCAATGTAACCAATGCAATATTTTTTGTTTCTTTATTTTATTGTTTGGAAACCAATCTAATACGTGAAGATTTTTTGTGGTGGGGGAGGCTTAAGAGAAGGGGCGACCCGTCAGTTTCGGGGCGGGGGGGGGGCAAGAGCTATCGTACTCAGCAAAATAAAAATCTTAAACCGACCCAAAGTTTCTACCCCATATTCCGCTACTCACGATCTAACAGGTTGCGACCCCATGCTCGAGTTTTCGAACGAGTTAACCAGTTTTACTTTTACAAAAAACGCTCATTCAGAATTTTAAATTCGGCAGGTTTTACGAAATAAGTATATACGAAAAATATCACTTGTACTATGATTTGTCCAAGCACATGTCATTTCGCAGTTGTAGTATTTAAACGACATTGAAACGAGGAAGGAGTTTTAGTTTCTCAAACCAAGGCCGACTGGAGTATAAATTGTGTGCTTTGCCTCCACTTTCATCAAATACCAGGGCGGTAAGTTTCTATTAGCATTGCTTTCGCAAAATAAGATTTTGGCAATGTGTCCACGGGCTAGCGCTGGTGAAGCTACATCCAGAGCTTCTCTCCCAAAGGACCTTGTGACAAGCAGTATACAAAGTCACAACATGGATACGCCTACGTCTTACGGACGGTTATGCATTAATCTGTTCACACGAAATATTTCATAAAACATAATCGACACGTTACGTTATAATGACAAGAACCTGGAAACATGTCAACGACGTTCATGGACGGAAGGATCTCGATTTTTGATGCAAAAAAAAACTAACCTGCTAACAAGTGTTGGTAATTATTACCTGAGCTTCATTTCGTTTATTATAATCCTTCCAAAACCAAAAACTGGTATAAGAGAAGCTGTCAAGTTTCCAACAAGGGTCGGCGTTTGAAAGTAGTGATACCATTCAACCAAGGAAAGGCCGCCAAGGTTAATCCTATTAACCAAGTTAATCGCACAGACTAACAGCTCGAAAGTTGAATGAAAACTTGAAGATTGTTACTCACGGTAGCAATCTTCAAGACCAGGTGTTGGTAATTATTACCTGATCTTAGTTTCGTTTATTATAATCATGCTGAATTATTAATATTCACTATTTTATCTTGCTGGAGATAGACTCTCCTTATTTTTCAGCAAGGTACGTTTTCTTGTACACGGAGATGAGGCATAATCCTCTTCAGAGTTCAGTTGCCGGATGGTGACCAGGAAGGAATTCGAGTCACGAAGGAGCAGGAGGCTCTGCAGTGAAGCACATGGGGTTGCTTCCAGAGGAAGAAACATCCTCTTTTCTCTATGGGATGATTCGAAACGCGGTTACCAGTTGGTTTCAAATAGTTGCACTAATTACTGGACCGCTAATCAAGGGCTGCTTATGTACGGTTAGGCTCCACTCCAATGTTTAATGCAGCAATGAAATATCTTGTTGTTCTTGTTCTTGTTCGTGTTACACTGTTATTTCTTTCAAGCCTATACCACGTGCCAAGGCTGTTTACCGTGACGCACGCATCACCTGACTGGGCTAGTCCACTCAGAAGGCCAAAAATCCGCTGTTCTCGTTCGTCAATGGCCGACTCATAATGACATCACGGTAGACAGCCTTGCCTCGTGGTATAGCGTCCTTACTGCTGAACGTATTATCTCGTTTTTTTTTTTATGCTGATTGATACTATCCAGCTTCAATGTCCAAGTTTTATAAGGCGTGGTATTTTTTGAACAACAGGAAGCAAGTTACGGCCGAAATCTCCCCAACTCATATCAGCGTGGCAGACACAGGGCCATGGCATGGGGGGGGGGGGTAATATCGCGGTGGTACATAAAATTCCTAGCCTGTCGCCAAGGTAATTTCTAGTCACGGCCTTGGCGGACGAGATCAGTCAGGGTCCACAGTTCACGACAGTTTTGGTGTAGGAGGCATATCATTGCTACCGTTCAAACCATAATGTGTCGGGCAGAATATGCTACTGTTGGCTTAATGAACGTTTCGTCTTTGTTGCCGACCTTTTTTGATGCAAAAAATGAAAAAAAAAATCCGTGTTTCAGCTCGAAGACCTTATGGTTTGGAAACGTCGAGATATGGTCATTTTGTAGTTCAAACCAGAGCTCGACAACCTTTTTTTTTTACACAATTAAAGGTACATTCCTCTCAACGCTCCACATCAAGTACGGCCAGTGGCGTAGCTACAGGGTAGCAGTATACCACCCCCCCCCCCCCCCCCCCAACTTCAGGGGGCCACCGAAGAAAAACATTATTTACATTAAAGAAACAAAGCTTTTTTGTAGTACAATAGTTATTTAATTTGATAAAAACTTTGTTTTAAAAATGAATTTCACGACTCCCCACCCATCCATATGCCTATCATTAAAAATATGGTGGCCCATAAAAAACTCACGAGCTGGTAAACATCGAAGTCCAAACTTTTTTCTAAATTAAAAAGAAAAAGTGAAAATAGGGCCCTCTTGACTGGAGTACGAAAAGTGGTCCCAGTATTCGCTATATCATATCAAAAACCAAAACTGGTAAAAGGGGCCGCCAAGTTCCGAATGGTTCGCCCTTCAAAGGAGTGATATCAACACACTAAAACATTCGCCAAGTTAATCGCACCGACTGATAGTTCGAAGGTTAAATGAAATCTAGAACATTGCTACCTTCAGTACCAATGTTCAAGTTTTCATTTAACGTCCATAATATTATTCGGTGCGATTAAGTTGGCGAATGTTTTGGTGTGTTGACATCACTCCTTTAAAGGGCCGAATCATTCGGAACTTGTCAGCCTCTTTTACCAGTTTGGCTTTTGATATGATATCACTACTTATTTTTAAATTGTGTATTGACTCAACTCCACTACCGTGCAGATGTTTAATAAATTGCCACGCCAATGAGAAATTGGTTTTCAACAATTTGCTACTACCTTTTGCCTATAGGCCGAACCATTCTCAACTTGGTCACCTCTTTATAGGTTTTTGGTTTGGTTTTAATTTTGTTGTAATTTGTTTTATTTAGTTAGATTTGGTGTGTTGATATCACTCTTTTGAAGGGCCGATCCACTCTCAATTTGGTGGCCTCGTTACCAGTTTTTGGCTTTGTTTATTTTGCTTTGTTTTTACAGTTGGTTTATTTTTTCGTGAATTGAACGTGAATACAATTTCTTTGCAACGTTGCTTAGATTTATCTGGATAAACTAGTACGTGTCTAGGCACGCACGTTAGTAGACACGTTCTCATTGTCCGAACTCTGGCCGTCCAATGAGAGACGATGCTGACAATACTAACAATGGTTATAACAATATTTTCGTACTTACGCGCCCTCCCATGCCATCCCCGTTACGCCCCTAGGCTCCAAACCATAAAAGGTATGCAGTTCGTATTGTACTGCACCCATTCGTCCTATTTCATAGCTGGAAGCCTTCCCGTTATCTCGGTATCGATGAATAATCACCCTATGGGATTTAACATGGGGATGAGCGGACTAGCTAGCTAGTGAGTAGTAACACATTTTCAACGTTATTGAAAAGTTTGCATTAAAAGCAGCTTAGCTGGCATGCCTACACGAGTTAATTTTTGTCAGGTGTGTCATTGCTCTCGATTTCAACACATTTTAAACTTTTGTACCGCATTATCATTCCCCCCCCCCCCAAGTACCTGAAATGTGCCCAACTATGCATCAAGATATAAGACACTGACGCTGTGGCGTCGCGCTACAATGGTCTACAACCTCGACAATTCAATTGATGTGATGTTTGTTTTTAACTTAGCGCTACACACTACCGTGTGTCTAAATAACTAAATTAAAAATATTAGAAAAAAGTATATGGACTTGGCAAATTTCAGCTCGTGCATTTTTTATGGCCATCTTGTATATTAAGGAGGCGGGCCCCTAGGGCTAATTTAACACTGGACCCACCTAACGTTGCTGCGCCACTGAGTACGGCCCTAAAGTTCCATTTACTTACCATTGGTCAAGCCCTTGCAAAAAATCCGTTTTAAAACGTGGCGTTTTCGAGCTTTTTTGTTGTGAGATATTGGGAACTATTTTAATAGCATCGTACGATTATATGATCCTTTGCACACTTACAATAACCATGACGTTTCATCTCTGTATGTGCATGTACTAATTTTTAATCGTTTGCTAATAATTACCATGAGATCTAAAATCTAAAAGACTAATGCGGTAAAATTAAAATTATTTATGCCAATAGGTCACCGAAGAAAAATTATAAGGTTCTAGCCTGAAAAATTATAAAGTGTGATTTTAAAATACGAAAATCTTTCCGGTTTGCAACGACAAAATTTGTATGTTAATGCGGTTTCATCTACCGCGCCCAAGGCCAACTGAGATAGTACCTGCATTCCTTGCTGCGAGAAACGCAGCTCTATCTCAGTTGGCTGCATATTACAACGCCGAGTCTCGCGAAACGATGCGATGGCAACATGACGGCTGGCGATCTGCGCATGGCTGTTATAAAGCAGGCAGAATGTACCTTTAATCATTTTTCTTTAGAAACAAGTAGCAATACATTTTCCACACTGGGCAAGAAAATGAAGGAAGGGATAAACTCGGGAAGGAAAATTATTACTTACTAGTTACCCGGATATCAAAATTTCTCCATCTCAGATGCTGGCCTGTCCTGGACATTGTTTCGACCCAATGCTATGATCGGAGATCTCTAGGTTCGAATCCCGGTTTTGCCCCTTCCATTACTAAACTTCGTTATCATATTTATGAAATCTTGAGCCGTTTCATCTGTACGACCATTAGTTTTCTTCCTAGTTCGTTAAGTCTCCAAGAAACGTATTTAGACTAGTCGGGAAGTGACACCCGTTTTCCGAATGCTGACTAAAACTCGAACTCGGGCTTGAAATGGCGTCATAACTGTTTAGTGCCATTCACAACCCAGTATCTTCCAAACGTATCCATATGAAGTTATAGTGGTAAATGGCACTACATAGTTGCGACGTAACTTCAAGTATGGGGGGGGAGGGGGTGAGGCTTGTTGGCGCACAGCTGGGTCATTAGTGCCAAGCTCAGTCACAGTGCAGTGGTCCGGTTTGCCACTCCACCATATATATATATAGTGCTGTTAAACACACCTAGATCTAGATCTGTACCTCTGCAAAAATGTAAAATTCCCGGACAGGAGGACAGACTTTACCGCCCAATTGATGTGCTATATCTCGCGGGAGATGGAAACGGCGATGAACACCATCAAGGTGGTGACATCAACGACATGTGACGGACTGAAAGTGACAGTCAAGTATGAGTTCGAGGTTGAGTCAGCGTTTGGAATGCGGGTCTACCACGAGCCACGGCTGTTTGCCGTGATGTCATCATGAGTTAGCCAATGACGAACGAGAATAGCGGATGTTTCGCCATCTGAATGGACTAGCAGTGTCACGTGACACGTACGTCACGCTAAACAGCCGTGGCGCGTGGTTTAAGTGTCTCGAACCAATCTCCCTGCAGGGTATATGATAGATTAGATCACTGAATAAAGAAGTATCTACCGTTTCTGTTTGGGAGGTTGGGGTGATATAAAATGATGAAGAGTGAACAGGCTTGCAGTGACCAACTGGTGGATATATTCTTAAAATGCGCGCAATAATTGTCCAAATTTTTGTGCTCACAGTTTCGGGCAGGTTTTCAGTGCGGTGCTGGGGTGTTTTGGTGCGGTGGTACACCCGGGGTGGGGGGGTGAAAAGTGGCACATGGTGTAATGCTCCTTTTGTAAAAAAAAAAAAAAAAAAAAAAGTGTGCCTTGGGATGTAAACAACAACTCCCAAGTGAAAAATAAAAGTTGGCACATTGTGCACAGTAGCCCTAAATTTCCTACAACTGCTCCCTGACTATTACAACTTCATCCATATCACGACACACTCGAGCAGCGCTATAATATTTCAAATATAACTATAAACAAGCGGCTACAGCGACTGCCTAGTCGCACCGGTCTTCTGTACAGTTCCTCCACTTCCATTGTTGAGGCGCACACCTGTATCATGCACTACAACTGCTGTTATTATTATTTAGTTATACGTCGAAAAAAAAGGGTTTAACGAGCGTTAACCACTCCTGGTTATACGTCGAAGCAGTCTATTAAACAATGGACGTTGTAAACAATGGACGCGTCGAAGCAGTCTATTAAACAATGGACGTTGTAAACAATGGTCGTCAATATCTGGTACTGTTGCGAAGTTGAAAAAAGCGACGGACGGACGGACAAAGTCGTTGCAATAGTCTTCTCGCCGGTTACGGCGTACAGAAGACTAAAATGACAATTACGTTATATCTAAACAGAATTTTTTCATTATTAGCTTCATTATTAGCTTCATTATTCAGCTTCATTATTTAATTTGTCGGCTGCAATGGTAACCAACTTTTAAAGTTCATTTTTGGCGGAATATTCCTTCATAACAGCAAGCTTTTAAAATAAGCTGCCATTTTCGCCGCCATCTTGGATTACATACATATGGTCCTTTATTGAGCTGGCAACATGCATTCCGAACTCACTGGGGTCAAAACACCTTGAAAACACCAACTACTCAAATTTCTAGCTTAATATTCATTGATTACAGCGAAAATAGGAAATACCAAAATTTTTTTTCATTCAACTTTTGGTGTGTATTGAATTAGCGTCCAAACTGAACAGTTACTTCGATAATTGTAAAGAAATAGTAAAGGGAAGCAAATGTGAATCAAATGGAACTGTCGACCCAATTTGGGTTCAGACAATGTCTGTGCACTGAGGTGAAGCCTAACCAAGTGAAGACGAAGATGAAACATATCGTGAAGGTAGGCATTCACCATAACTTGCTCGCTTGGTTAGGTTTCACCATAGTGCAGAGACGTCTCCTGACCCAGACTACTTTTGACCTAACTTGAGTTTTCTCTTTTTTTTTTCCATCCCTATTTTGTTTTATTTACTTCGAAATTTACTTATATTTTACGTCTTCTTGTCGCCGCTTTAGATTGGTGCGCTGGGGCACCACCTCCCATCCGCTATCCCCTTCCTATAGCTGTGGTCTTACGCACTTTTTTCTTCTTTCACTGATTTTAAGGATTATTATTTTTAAATTTGGACGGTTTGATCATCCTGCACTTTCAACTTTTAGCGTGTTTTACGTTAATCAAGTATCATCTCGATGTTTCTATTTGCGATGTCAAAACGGGACAACAATGAATTTGGTTCATCACGAAAATTCCCATTTGCCGGCTTGTTCATCAAGCTCGGCTAAAAATTTAAAGGAACCCCTACGGTCAAAGGAAGGTGTGGTGCCAGAACCGCCGGATACGGGCACTTAATAATGCACTTACCTGCCAACAATACCGATCTTCTCATTTCGGCTGATTTGAGCCCGTTTGGTTGCCATTTTCAAAAAGTATTTGTTTTATCGTAGCCTAACGTATTCTTTTTTAAGTGATTGCGAAGATCTGTTCCCAAAGCAGTTGCGCACGATGGCTGCAGACGCCACACCAGTTGTGTGTCTGCCTCGTCTATCACATTGAAAAATCCGCACAGGGTTCAAGGTCAAGCTCTCGCGTTTCTAACTGGCTGATGAAAATTAGCTGGACTGTTAAGTCTGAGGATCTCTGGAAAGATTTGCACTACCTTCCTAAGTGATTGTAAACAAGATAAACGAAAAGACGTTATAAGATATCGTTTAATGTTCAAGTGTTTGCCAACATCTTAGGGTAAGGCAGAGAAGTTCCATGCGCATGTTTATAGCCTCCAAGTTTTGAATACAAGGCGTTTTGGTACATCGTAAATAGTCTAACTTAACAGAAAGAAAAGACGACTGACCCTATTGGGACTCGAAACCCAGGACATCCCACTTATAGCCGGGCGATCTACTTACTGCGCTACCTATATCAAAGCAGACAGTCAGAATTAAAGACTGGTCTGGCGAGGATGTGATACACTAATCTAAGAAACAAAAAACAACTGCCCCAGATGGGACCGAAACCCCGGATGTTCCGCTTTCTACCCGTGCACTCTACCTACTGTGTTACCGGGAAAGACCCTGACTACAGGGTCCAGCCAAGCTTACAAGCTGTTCCGTGTTTGTCAGTGGTGACCCACAGGTCACTTAATGTCAGTGGATATACAAGGCAGGAAAGGGATTATTTGCTTCTTTGTCGCCAAACTAAGAATAATGCATGCAGTGAAAAATAAATAAATCCCAGTTAAAGGGTTTACAAATTAAATAGTCCGTATTAAAGACTGGTTTTTTGAGAATACAAACTACACTAATCTGAAAAGAAAGAAAACTACCCCGACTGGGACTCGAACCGACGACATCCCCATACTAGCTAGACGATCTACCTACTGAGCTACTGGGCTGAACCCTAGTTACAGACTCCAGCATCCCACCGAGATCTATATATGTAATTACACAAGTGGTCAGAGAGCAGGCAATGGTGCACGGTCTACGGTTCCGTGTGTCTGGTTGGAGGGATT
The DNA here is from genome assembly GCA_023313725.1 of Lithobius niger. Taxonomy (NCBI): domain Eukaryota; kingdom Metazoa; phylum Arthropoda; class Chilopoda; order Lithobiomorpha; family Lithobiidae; genus Lithobius; species Lithobius niger. Next base: position 9,266 of record JAHWFP010062510.1, read on the forward strand.
ACATTACGGGAAAGCTTTTCAGGCCATCATGCTTCTCGAAGGGACAGCTTCGAGACTGCCTTGAGCCTTATTTATTTCCGCCAGCATTAACATGACTGATAGAATAATACAAGTGATCATTAGAGAGTGAGGATCATTAGCCGTGAGTGGGGGTGTGTGATTACGATGGAAGTGATTATTAGCATTGGGGTGGGTTGGGGGGGGGGTATTTGAGTGCACTGATTGAGTGAGCGTGAGCAAAGCGATCGAAAATCAGCGTTTGCTAGCCAGTGGGTGCAACTTAAGTCTGTCGAACACGGACATACACATGAGCTTCCATACCTAACCACTGTAACCAGTGTTGCAAGCCGTGCATTCAATACCACCAAGATGCTATTCATCCTAGTATAGTGACCTACAGGTATAAGCGTATACGCAACAGCAACAAGGAGGTAATGCAACAGCTGGGTTTTTCGCATCAGAATTAAACATAATGCAAGCATTGCTAACAATACATCACAAGGTGAAATGATAACGAAGCAGACCATCAGCATTGAAGACGCCTTGTGAGAATACAAGATGATCAAAGAGCACCATCCTTTATTTATGACCGGTGAGAGGGGTTGCAGGAGCAGGCGAAAAGGAAATGTGATCACCAAATTGTCGACAATTTCCCTGCGAAACCCTGGGAAAAAACTCTTGATCTCGATCCCCCACTTACAGTCTAAAAATAATGTTACCCTCTCCCCAAAACAAAGTAGGCTTTCCGTATGTTCCTTTCCTAACATGCTGAAGTCCGTGCGTTCTTGCTTCGATCTTCTGGATTATTTTATAGGACCATCGGCCCAGGCTTCATTACCAGCTTTGATAGTGCGAGTAATCTTCACGTTCAGTGCTGTCGTTCTCATAGATTCGAGACGTTGTCCTAGATTCAACTGCAATTGTTTGATATGGTTCATCCCTGGTTCATCCTGTACCGCTTTGGTTTTCTAATTGTTCGCTTGGGATGACCAGTAGCTTGTTGGTCACTTACTGGTGAATTTTCATCCTCGTCGTCGTAGGATTCGGTTTGATAACTGGTTTGAATCGGTGTCCGAGGTACCACTGCGAGTTTCATCGGATTTATTGTCAGCATAATTTGCCAGTTGCAGTTCTATATTGCTGGTTCTAGACTTGGCTGCTGTGCATGAGCGGAATGATCATCGTCTTTGGCATGTTGTGCAACTGTCCCTGGTGGGTCGTCATTTCTGCAGTAATAATTTGTTAGTGGGTCGACGAATGGTGCCATTTATTTGACATTGAAAGCCTTGACTTCGGCTGGGTCATTGATGGAGCGTTGACGATAAGTCACTTCATTTTCCACTGTATACGGGCCTTTGTACAGTGGTGCAAGCTTCTTTAAAATCCCTCTGACTGCGTTGGCCTTGACATGGTTGCGTACCTTTACGGATTGGTCTCTTGTTTTCTACTGATCTAGGACGTTTGTAATAACTCACTTCAGTTCTTCTTGCCGCTTCAAATGGACGTGTGTGTGTGCGAGGTCATGGGTTTTCTCAAGCTCCTGCCTGTGGTGTTCTGCGGACTCTACCAGGGTTTCAGTCTTGATCCTGGGTCATGTCAATAGACAAGGTAATACAGAGTTTCTCTGCTTGAGTCACGTAGTGAGGCACTCCGGTGTAACGTGAATGCAACCTTGAAAAATCAAGAAATAAAAGAATTTTTTCGCTTTTTCATTTGAGACTACCATGACTTTCAAGAATTCAGTGGGTGACTCTGCCGAATAGTTGTACAATAGGCTAGGCAGAACTAGACATCACTTTACTATTGCGTATCATAGTAAGTAGTTAATTATCAAGTTAAGTTTTGATTTTAGCAACTGCAAAAGCTTACAATGATGCTGCTTGTTATTTTACAGTTCAACCGACCTATAAGTTTCTAACTGTCTTATCAAGCCACCAAGTTTAAGCTACAGGTTTTTTCTAAAAAGGTTTTAAACGCTTTGCATACCGTGTGGTGGGTGCCGCATGTCCCAAATGTTGGAGTAGGTCAGTAAATACAGGTTAAAAAAGTGGTTAACCCACCACAAATTGCAGCAGAAGGTTTCATGGTTGTCCCTAGGTTTAATTTTCGTATTATAGTAAAAATATATTAATAGGCTTAATTTGCATATTATAGTTCAAAATTGCATATATTTGAGTGAACCTTTCATGGAGAGGTGTAAAGGATGTACACTTTAAGATTCTGAAGGGTGCCAAGCTGAAAATGTTGAGCATTAAAGATAGCGGCCAAAATGGCACCCAATTTTTACTCAATTTTTGCCATTTGGTCCATTATGCAAGAACCGTTAGTGATACACAAAAACAGTAAAGATAAAAGTTGTTACAATAATGCAATGTACAAAGTAGGTTACATACCTTTTTTTTTCGTATCACTTATTGTTGTCGAGCAAAATTATCAATCTGGGTCATATTCGGCCATTTTTTTTTTTGGCTACACATGTCTCAATTGCAACTGCTGATGCATCGTTTCTAATTCAGGTGGATGGTTCCAATTTGATTCATTTGAAAGGTGGGAATGTCTTCTTTGTATCAAGGGTAATTTAAAGAGTCTACCACTATTAATAATCTAGTCCGGAGTAAATTTACGTGAACCTTGCACAGAGGGGTATAAAGGGTCTACCACTGTTAAGGACTGAGCTATGTCCGTTTTACGATGGGCTGGTCTCACAGTCACCGTTCAATTTCTCGCTCATTTTCAACTTTCAACTGGTGTTGTGACGTTTTTAATTTAGGTGAATGACTCCAATTGGATTTATTCGAAAGGTACGGGCACTTTCTTTGCAACAAGGGTAAGTGAAAGGGTCTACGACTGTTAGGGCCCGAGCTACTCCCTTTTTACTAGTATAGGAGCTGAAGTCACACAGTCACCATTAGATTTTTTGCTCATTTTTAACTTTCAACTGCTGCTGAGACGTTTTTTATTTAGGTAGGTAACTCCAATTAGGTTCATTCTAAAGTTGGGAATGCCTTCTTTGCAGTAAAGGTTGTTAAAGGGTCTACCGCTGTTAAAGACTGAGCTATGCCTGTTTTGCTAGGGACTGGCATCACAGTCACCGTTAGGTTTTTCGCTCATTTTCAACTTTAAACTATTGACGTGACATTTCTAATTTAGGTGGATGACTCCAACAATTAGGTTCATTCGAAAAGTAGGAATGCCGTCTTTGCAGCAAAAAAGGGCGTGGCTAACAGTGGTAGATCCTTTCAATTAACAATTCCCCTCCCCTTACACAATCAAACAGTGGCAACCAGTCCATCATAACATCGGCGAAGCTGAGGCCCTAACAGTGGTAGCATGAAATTTGGTACATAAGTCGCTCTTAGCAGTACAAATCGGACTAGCTGTAGAGCCACCTCGTGATACCCCTAAGGCTCCCAGTGCCCCCTTGTCCAAATTCCTGCAGATCGAGCTAAACGCGGGAAATTTGTCAAAGAAGTCAGTCTTAGCAGTACAATTCGAACTAGCTGTAGAACTCCAT
>JAHWFP010062518.1:0-11428 GCA_023313725.1 Lithobius niger
TTTGGGGTGGGGGTAGGGTTGCTCGCTACTATTTTTTTCCAAATAAATGTTCCGAGCAGGAAAGACGCCTCACATTCAGTGCAGATTCGGACCTTACACCGTAGCGTGCATAATAACCTCACTGTTAGGTGTAGATGGATCCTTCAAACTCCAGATGAATAATAACTGCCACTGGGAAATTCCGATTTCTTTTGGATTTTGCACATGACGAAGTAGCTATTAGTTGATATCAAATGAAACAATGAATGCACCATAGTTGCATTTACACTGTAATGGCCGCCATCTTGAAATCAGGGCCATTTTGAAATAATTATGCTTATTATCGTTAGATTTCCTTCAAATTTAGAACAGAGACGAAATAGTTGATACCAAGTGAAACAGTGAATATGCCATAGTCAGTAGTAATATCTAATGGCCATCGTCTTGAAATTGGGGATCCATTTTGAAATTATGTGTATTGTCCCATTTCGTTCAAATTTAGGTCGGAGACGATACAGTTGATTCCGCGTCAAACAGTGAACGTGTCATCGTAACTAGTAATCTGTAATCAACGCCATCTTGTAATAAGTCAGCCATTTTGAAATTATGCTTATTATAGCCTGATTTCCTTCAATAAAAAAAAATAAAACATGTGAAAGAAAAATAAAAAAAGGAAGTTGTACTCAAACTCTAAAGTGGGTGTATAGTACATTCTTCTCCGTGCAGGCAGTAGCCTACCGTCAGCTGCACTGTTTTATAGTTTAGGTACAATTCTAAAAGTAACAGGTATTAATAAACAAAAAACGGAACGTTAAATGTTAAGAGTAAGGGTCTAAAAGTCAAAACCTACAAGGAACACGGACAAGCTTTGACAGTCAGGGTCTAGGTGTAAAATTTTGTCAGTAAGAGGCTGGTAAGCATTAGACCCTTACTACCCGGTGGCTAGCTTTCGTCCTTAAGAATAGGAAAGCAGTAAATACATTTTGACGAAAAACTGTAAATCCTCCTATTATGTTATGATCCAGTGGTAGTATGGTGTACGTTTCCTGCTTTGCTTTATGTTGAAAAGTTTATTTTTCGGTTTGGTAACATAACAGAACATACAAAGTAATGAGGATTATTGGTTGCCATCAGTTACCTTAAAATCTGTGAAATTAAAATAAGGTAGCTTTAAAGAAAGTTCTTGGATTTACAAAATTGGCTTGATAAATCATTGAGCAAGTCAGTGTTAGTATGATGCATTTCCTGCTTTGCTTTAGGTTGAAAGTTTTTTTTCAACTTAGTAACATGACAGCATATTCGCAGCAGAGAGCATTATTGGTTATCCTCTACCATAATGTACGAAAGATAATCAAAAATTATAAAGCATTAAAGGACAAAATGCGAAACTTCACAAGAAAATTATGTTCATAAAGTTCCTTAACGATATTCTAAGAACAAAGAAAACCTGTACAACCGTTCACACACACGTTCTGTCCGAATAGACTAGAACTAAGCTAACCACCGGGTAGTAAGGGTCTAATGCTTACCAGCCTCTTACTGACAAAATTTTACACCTAGACCCTGACTGTCAAAGCTTGTCCGTGTTCCTTGTAGGTTTTGACTTTTAGACCCTTACTCTTAACATTTAACGTTCCGTTTTTTGTTTATTAATATGCATTACCTCGGACACAGAAAAACCCTTTTGGGCCATCATCAACTAGTCCGTGTAGAACGGAGAAAGTAAGGCAGAGATCTGCTTGTAATCGTCTCATTTCCAAAGACGCCAACCCCAAACGTTTCAACCGCTGTTTGTCTTACTGTCAAACAGCACTGAGTTAGTATTGTGTGTGTTACAACCCGTCTGGTCTTAGCAGTAATAAAATTATTTCGACGAAGGAAGTGCTAAAGAAAAAAAAAACGTGAGTTTTGCATTCTAAAAAAGCATCCATAGTAGCGGAAGTGTAAGACAAAATTACAGCACCACTCAATGCTATACTACAACTCAAATACGCGAAAAATTGCTCGGAAAACGGTTTCATGACGTCAGAGTTTGTTCAGTTATTTATTGTTCAAGGGGCAAAAAAAACGACGACATATATCAATCATCTTGGTAGCAGCAACACAACAACACGCAGATATCAAAATTGGTTGGCTTTAACTGGTTGGCCGCACGGAAAAAGTAGATCTGTAAGGTCGTCAACCATTTGCGTTTCTGAAGCACGGAGGTGCGCGGAATGAGCGAGCAAAGATAGTAATTTCCGTCCGTATCTAAACATTTTCAACCCAAAACAGACCCTTTTTATTGTACGTGAACTTCAGACATCTAAGGAAGGAAATGAAATATTTGTCTGCAACAACTATACATATAGCTTGCAAGCTAATAATCCGTACATCGATTTTGTGTATACAATGCTCCGCGTCAAAGGTGCCGTGGGAATAGCGCAGCGCAACTATATAGGCCTACCGGGGAAATAACGCCGTAAGTAAAAATGCCTTAAGTAAAAACACCGCATGTGAAACACGCCGCGAGCAATAACTGTGTACACAATAACGCCTAGGTCAGTAAAGCTGTAGCAAAATCGTAAAACTGGTCCGTTCATGGACTGAAAATACAAGTAAGCTTGTAACAATACCTTAAAACTGATTCGTTCGTGGACTTAAAAAGGTGCTTGTAACAATAGCGTATAAAACTGGTCCATTCGTGGACTTAAATTACAAGAGGCTTGTAACAATACATTAAAACTGGTCCGTTTGTGGACTTAAATACAGGAGGCTTGCAACTGATCCGTACATGGACTTAAATTACAAGAGGCTTGTAACAATAGCGTAAAACTGGTCCGTTCGTGGACTTAAATACAGGAGGCTTGCAACTGATCCGTACATGGACTTAGAATTACAAGAGACTTGTAACAATGCCTTAAAACTGGTCCTTTCGTGGACTTAAAATACAAGAGGCTTGTAACCACAGCGTAAAACTGTAACAGTACCTTAATAATGGTCCGTTCGAGGACTTAAATTACAAGTAGGCTTGCAACCGAAATAGAAAAAAGTCGAGAGCAGTGGTACCAACACCGGGATATCTTACTATAAATAAAGTTTAAACAAAATCGATTAATTCGTTGACCCTCCCTGCTTCTCGTTCGTATGGTAACTCGGTCACCAAAGAGCATACGGGAATAAAAAGGACCGATGACCACGTGACCACGAACCCCCCCCCCCCCCTTCCAAAAAATAATAATTAGAATGATGGTGGAGGTGCGTTGTTGGAGGAAGAAGGAGAGAGAAACGACAGGCGTTAAAACAAATTAACGTTTCGTAAATATTTTGTAAACATTCTGTAAACCTTCAACGTTTAATTTAATTTATTAAGTATTAAATATTGAATTATTAATCATTCAACTAAACGTTTGTTGTGACAACCACGTAAGAAGCAACGTCGGCTTCTTTACGATCGGCGTGGGTGGGAGAGACAAACTACTACGTTACTAATTTTTTTTTGTGTGTGACGGCATTACGTCATTGATGCGTTATTTGCACTGCAGCGTTAAGGCCTGTCCAGACAGAAGAAAATTTCGTGCGAAGCAATGCACGGCTACGTGCCTGCAAGGTCAAAATTGCCGCAATCGTATGGTTGGTGTTGCGTTAAGGACCAATATTGAAGTCTTTTTTACACCATACTGCGACTCCGTGCAGCCGCGAGCAGACAGTCTGGTTAAGCCCTTAGTGTGTACGGCGTTAATGCTCACGGCATTTTTTTACGTGCGGTGTTTTTCGTGCAACGCCATTTTCACTTAAGGCGTTATTCCCGTGGTATATTGTCTCGGAGCGTAAGTCCTGCGGCGTTTTGACATGATAGGGTTTGCACATTGGGACATAAAAACTATGTGAAGCATGGAACGAAGCCAATAGACCGAATGATATGGCTAGTAATGTTAATAAATACTTTGGTATTTGTGGTATGACTGTAATGCGTTTTTGAGTTTCAATGATAACGGAGATAAACCAATATGTTTTCTAACATTTTGTTTTTTTTATTCTCTAATCAATGCTTTCGATGACCGCAATTTCCGACCAAAGCGTCATGATTAAGGTGCCACCTTCAGCAAGGGAAGGGAAGGATAACAAATACGTCATTCTTTCTCGATAGCACGGTGATATTTACGAATTTCTGCGAACCACGTTTTATCAATCTAATCTGCCATAAATAAACCTCGTTGGTTAAAAAATGCGTCCAAGGTTGATAAGAGTACACTAAAAAGCTTCACGCATTGTACACTAAAAAAAAAAAGCTAAAAAACACACGCACTTCTTCACATCAGCCTGCCATCGTGGACCTTTATCAATCATCGTGTACGTTTATCAATCATCGTGTACGTTTATCAATCATTGTGGACATTTGTCAATCATCATGGACATTTATCAATCATAAATAAACCATTCTGCGATTTTAAGGTCAACGGCTGAAAAACCGTTATAATTAATCTTAATCGCCATTTGTGATAAAATACGAGCATTTTAGATGTCATATATCGTCATAAATTAGTCAAAATTTTCACATTCAAGTAAATTAAGCTAAAATCTCGAACGGTTTCTCGCGGTAAAGCGTAATAGTAAAGGGGGCCACCCTATCAAGGCTACGTATAATCCAAGCTCCCTGGTTGGCTGCTTCTGAAGACCAAACCAGATTGGATGATCGTGGCTCCAAAGCGACGCGGGATTATGTAAGAAAGACGTCAAAATGCGCAAAAACGCAAAACCAACCATAAAATGATTGTAGCACTTTTGACCTTGTACGCGCGCATAACGCGTCGATTCGCATCAGATTTACTTCTGTCTGGTTAGGTCAACCAGACTGGCAGCTCGCGGCTGCGTGGCGTCGCAGGATGGTTTACCAAAGACGTCAAAAACGATCAATAAACGCCACATCCACTACTTCAATGCAGCAATTTAGACCTTGCAGTTACGTAGTAACACATCTTCTGTCTGGCTAAATCGCTGATCCAGCTGTACGACAAACAACGTAAAACTAATTTTACACTGCCGCTGTCCTGAAAAGGACTTGCAAATTTTAAGTACGTAAGCTGTATTTGTGCTAGCCGTATTGTAGTAATCATACGTAGGTACTTTTAAGGTAAGTTTTTCGCACAGTTTTTCGCAACTTCTAAACCATGCGCAATGGCTGTTTACCGTGACGTCACCATGAGTTAGCCAATGACGAACGACAACAACGGCTGTTTGGCCGTTTGATTGGACTAGCCCAGTCACGTGATATGCACGTCACAGCAAACAGCCATGGCGTGTGGTATAACTGGACGAATAGTTAGAGAGCCGTTTTACGAACTATTTTCGTTTATTCGTATCCCTTCGCGCTCAGCTGTTCTAAAACCGGCAAATATTTTCTTTACACCTGACATTGCCGTTGGCTTTCAATCCCTTCAAACTTTTTTCACATATAGTGACGTGCGATACAAAGCAGAGTGAGCTTTTCATCCTTTGCTTATGTCCGTTTGTCTGTAACCACGATAACTTTTTAATCCATTGTCGGATTCATTTCACATTTTCACTTCGCATCTCTGCTGTATTTTTGGGATTTAAGCTCAGAATTCGCCTAATTTTATTGATTTCCGAGCTTAAATCCAAAATTAGGCAAGTGGTTTCGTGGATTTTACCTTTCAAATATCCAAGCATACACCAAAAGTAGGCTACGATTCTTCACGGTTTTTATTTTTGTGTACTATTCAAAATGCTATTGAAATTAACTTTTTATTTTAATAAACCTGATAATTTATTTTTTTTTAAACTTTTTTTTTAAGTAAATGCCCTCTCCCCATTTTTCAATAACCAATACGTGAATAGTCTTACAATACTTCCACAGGTTTGATTGAGTGAGCAAACAGTCTTTACGAAAAAAAAAACAGGAAAATAAGGGCTTTACGAATAACATTATGCTCCAAGCTGAGTGATGCAAGAAAATATTACGTGAAAGGTAGCGTCTTTAAGAATATGTATTCAGATATATTTATTTTGGCGTCTGGTTATTTAAGAGCTTAGTTCATTTCATATTTTCTGTGTCACACGGATTTGTTACAGTCAGTCAAACCTATATAAACGTTGCAAATTATTTTTCAGCGGCTTTCCTGTGTGACACGGTTATGCTACATTTAATCAAGCCATTGTAAATATTGCAAACGTTATGGTACCGTGGGACGCCGCCAAACTAAAGAGAGGTTAGGTGATTTTAGTGTGAACAGCGGATTGCCTTTATTCACTACTAATTTAAACATATTTTAAAATCTCCAGGAAAGGTGGGAGGGTATATAGACGTTTCTGTTTCGTATGATTTTGTAGGCCTGAAAAGGACTGTTTTTAAGCAGAAAGTAGTCGATGTTTAGAGATCTTAAAGTTTAACTCTGAGCAGTCTGTACTTTCATTTGTTGAACTTGAGTTGTTTTGTTATCTGAATCGCTTACATCACAGGCGATTCGTTCCAGAATAATGTCAGCCATCCCATCACTTTTCCACAAGTTGTCGTCTTCATTATCAGTGTGTTTTACAAGTTTGGCCCACTCTACCATTGTCACAACAGCAAGCCCTTTCGGTAAAAGTTCCGGGACTTCTTTAAGTTAGAGCGTTCGATCATGTGCAGGGATAAATAAATAAATTATCTGGCTCTGGCTACTATTTAACTCACAGTGAAGCAAACGCAACATAGTATAAATAATATAATAAATAAATAAATTTCCTACATGAACATGGGAGGTCTGCGGAAGGGTGTTGAGCCACTAATACCGAGCCGAGTTTTTAACTAGGTTGTAAATTGTCGCTTCAAGAAATTTTGGAGATTTTCCTGCTTTAGCATTCGACAGAAACCAAGCACCGTGGCCTGGTTGACCGTTGTTGCCTTAAGGGCGTTCCAAATTTTCACAACCCTAACCGAGAAAAAATTTAGACGAGTAGATGTACGTGCAGTCTGGACTGCAAGCTTCCAACTATGGCCGCGCGTGACCATATTACCCTGAACAGGTTCGAAAAAGGGTAGGTCCACTTTTAACATTCCATGCATTATTTTATAAGTGAGGACTAGGTCAAATTTAATTCGTCGTAGCTCAAGAGATTCAAGCCCAGTCTGAGTCAGACGCTCACAGTATGTTAAATCCCTCAAGCCGTGGAGGCGCTTCGTGAATCTACGTTGTACTGATTCAATCAAGTCGATGTCGCCCAATAAGTTCGGGGACCAAACAGGGGTAGCATATTCGAGCAAAGGTCTCACAAACACATTAAAAGCCAAAATCTTAGTGTGATTGCTGCCGGAAGTAAAGCATTTGTTTATTATGGCGGACCTTTTGAAGGCCAGGGCGGAGATTTTCTGGCAGTGGAGCGAGGACTTCAAGTTTTTCGTAAACCACACTCCAAGGTTCTTTACTTCTTCAACCGATTTAAGTGTCAGGGTGTCGAGAAAATAGTCCGGGCAAAGATTTTGCGTACCAATATGGAAAGTAAAACATTTTGTAGACGAAAGCGGCAATTGCCAATGGTTTGCCCAGGATGACACGTTTCGTATTTCAGAGTCCAACGCTTGGGAGCACGAGGGCCCGACAATTTCAGTTTCAACCTTAATGTCATCAGCAAACTTTACGCCATATACTTCCAGGTTAGCAAATTTAAGGTCGTTAAGATAAATAACGAACAACACCGGCCCCAGGACCGATCCTTGTGGCACTCCACAAGGTACAGGAGCACTGATAGATAACGTATTATCAATTTTCACCTGTTGAGATCTATTTTGAAGAAATGCTGTTATCCAGTGTTTGAGATTTCCTGTAATGCCATAATGGGTCAGTTTTGATAAAAGTTTGCGATGTATTACAGACTCAAATGCCTTGTGAAAATCAAAGTAAACATCTGTAGGCACCCCAACGTCAAGCGCACAGCTCCAACGGTCTAAGACAGTGAGAAGTTGGTAAGTTGAAGACCGAAGTGGCAAAAAACCAAACTGGTCTTGACTAATAAGGGAAAATTTGTCAAGATGGAAAATAATAGTATCTCTAACAATGGACTCCATGAGTTTACAGGCCACACATGTAAGGGAAATTGGTCGATAGTTTAGTGGGTCTGAGGCTTTTCCGCGTTTAAAAACCGGTGTAACTATGGCGGTACACCACATGGACGAAACACTACCGCTGCCATAGGAAAGCTTAAAAATTTCTAAGAGTTGATAGTTAATTTCGTTAACAATTTGTTTGAGAAGAAAAGCCGACAGTCCATCAGGTCCGCATGATTTACTAGGCTTAAGTTTAGTGATAGCATTTGTAACTTTCGATTTGGAGAGGACCACATCAAGGCAGACACAATTTGGGCTTATCATATCAGTTTGCAGTACACATTGATGCCCATCATCACTGATGCTATTCGAAGCAAAGACTTTACTCAGGAGTTCAGCTTTATCAGTTGCCTCCGTCAAGTACATAGAACTATCCTTAAGGGGTGGGATAGACCTAGAAGTTGAGGTTTTCTGGCGATATAATTTAAGCAAAGCTGATTGGCTCCCATCGCGAACCGCGGCCTTCTCAGAGGTGCTATGCCAACCCTCAACACAGCACGTGTACTGTTTCCTAGCTTCATTATATATTGCACGATTCTCGATGCTAGGATTTAATTTTAACTGTTTCCACAGCCTAAGTTTCTTTGCACGAAGTTTCTTGATAAAATTTGGTATAATTTTACTGCCCAATTGCCTTTTATTTGAAGGTTCACAGCAAAGCTTCATGTGGTTCTTAATGATCTCAAGAAAGCAGGACCAAACATGGTCAATTTCAGTGTGTGTTTCGAAAATTAAACGATTCCAGTTTACATACTGGAGCGAATCTCGTAGGGTTTCAAAGTTCAGTCGCTTGGATGATTTTTCATGCGACTCAGTTTTACGGTCAATAGTTTCCAAGTTATGACAATTTAACGAGAAAGTAACCACAGAGTGGTCACTATTACCGAAATGAGCCCCAACATGCAAATCAAAGACAAGCCTATCGTCATCACAGAAAACGAGGTCAAGAATATTTTTTCCCCCGCGTAGGCTTGTCCACCAATTGGTAAAGACCCAATGGTGCGATTTGTTCAAGGAATAATTTATGATGGCAGTCATGTGACCATTCACGGCTCCAGTCCACGGTGCTTAGATTGAAGTCCCCCACGAGAATACACGAATGTAATGGATTCCAAGACAAATTTATATAATTACAGAGTGAAATTACAGCATCGTCGTTATAACTATCTGGCAAGTAGCCCAAAATTAATGTAATATTTAAACTCGGCAAGGTGATCAACATGCCCTCCGCATCCGCGGCCGAATCCAAAACCACAACAGGAACATCCCTCCGATGTACAATCATCAGCCCCCCCCCTCCCCCCGACAACCACGATCACGTCGCACAACAGAGAATTTCTGTGGGTCTACCAACATGGCGTCGGTGATGGCCGGGTGTAGCCAAGTCTCTACAACAAACATCAAATCAAATAAATCCTGAGCAATTAAATCCTTAAAACATCCAAGATTACTAACAATGCTTCGCGCATTAAATGAAATGCAAGAAAGCTTTTGGCTGGCAGACAGGTGGAAAGTTATGTTGCTACTCTGCTGAACAAGGTTGGGATTTGTTCCAGCTACAGTGTGTTGTTTTCCGCAGGATGGACAACGTCAATTTCATGTTGCAAGACTCTCTTCCCACGTGCAGTAAGATGCAGCCTATCTCTTGCAAGTAAGGTGTGATCCTGGCATACTGCTTTATCGATCGAAATAAAGGAAAAGCTTTTATCTACACACATTTGACGGATCAGTGAATTTGCATGTATTATTTTTTGATCAATTTCGCGGTTGTCACGTCCAAGCCTAGGCAGTATACCAATTATGGAGATGCGGATATTGGGGTGTGCAGTCCGTACTGATGAAACAAAGTCTCCAAGTGCCAGAGTGATACGGTTAGGTGTTTCATGTTCGATACCATTTGATCCAGCGCAGATTATCAATGTGCCGGTAGGGTCAATGATGTTTATTAGGGTCGTTAGTTTAACCTGCAAGTCATGTGGAGTCAGTCCTGGGAACGTATAAGTTTTAGATTTTGGGTCCTCACTTCCCCGAATGCCTCTAACATGCGAGTCCCCATTTGTGTCGCCTTCTAGTGCGGAGCATTGTGGAAGGTGAAGCTGACACGGCCTTTACTGTAGGTGGCCTTGGTGTAGCGGAACAAACAACGTGCACGCGTAAATGAGCTCTCAGGTCATGTACCGAACTTAAAGACGCCTCTTCCAGACTATCCGTCATCCAATAGGATGATGTGGGTTACGTGATTTCGTTTTAGTTATGAAAATCATGGCGCTGCTGCGAATAGTGTTGTTTCATTTTTTATATACCGCTATTTTCTTTATATTGCTAGAAAATTCGATGGTGCTGCATCTAGGAGTTGAAAAGATGAAAAGGCGCCTTTAAGACGACCAGCGTGACTTTTGCTGCTGGCATTTTCTATGACGCGTCGGGATGTCATACAACACGCGCAACGGCGCATAAACGGTCCACTTGTTCCCGTCGATTTAGAAATCGAACGACATCTTGCCGTTCGAGCGACAAGCGACGCAAAACTGGTGCAAAAAATGGGCCCTAAACCTAAAACCTACAGACATCTTGGGGGAAAAAAAACTTAACTCACCCACTACTCCTCCTTTGGTCACAATTTTTAAACAGTGAGTGTGTTCTGGTTCGCATTCCGTTGGGTCAGGTTGTGGATTGCACGGTGGCTCACACTGCACACAAACGAGACCGTCAGCTGAAAAAAATAATAATAACAAGAAGAAGGATTATTTTTAGGCACGTCAGTAATGCGAAAAGTAACATTATCGTCGTTGGTCGTTCTGCCTATCTGACCGTTTGAACGAATAACTTTTACTGTTAATGAAGCCTGTCGTGGCTTCGTTGGCGAAAAAATTAATAGTGTACGTTAATAATTAACGTACGCTAATAATTCTGACATTGTTTACAACAATAATTACTCCTGTGCAAAGTGCCTTCCCTAAATTACAAATGTTAATAATTAAGCATTTAATTGTAAGCCCAACAATTATCAGAGCGATAGTTTTTAACAATACTCAAAAGATTCAGTAGGTTGGCAATGCTGCCATGGTCTAATACTTGACAACGCCACCAACGAAAATATTGAGGCACACACCAGTAGTTAAGGGTACTGATTTAGAGGGCTAGTATGGGATTGTGTACGGTTCCTAACAGAAAACAATGCTAAACGTGGGTACACAAACCTCTTCCGTAACTAATTCAATGCTATTTGAGATTTCAGTCTGTAACAGTTCCAATGCAATTCGTGTTTGAAGATTTCAAATTTTCTCCGTAACAGATTTCAATGCTGAGCGCGAGCCTAGCATGACGTTGTTGTGTGCAGATTAGTATTGGAGTATGGAGATGTTG
>JAHWFP010062519.1:6013-28242 GCA_023313725.1 Lithobius niger
CATCGACGGTTGCAATGTAGCCAATAGTTTAGCCAATTTAAGCAATCAATTTTCGGGGGTTAACATAAACTGTGTGACTTGATATTCAATTATTATTGGCAAATTATCAAGAACAAGTGCTACATGTATAGGGTCTCGTCTCAAAAATCAGGTATGCCCCCTCTTTTGCCTATAATAAGGGATAAGACGGGGATAACCTGATTTTTGGGACAATATTCTACATTGTAGCACTCGTTGTTGATAATTTGTCAATAATGATTGATAATCAACTGTGGGGGGGGGGGGGGATTCGAACCCAAGGATTCAAATGGCGAAAACCTGTGGTCAGGACGAGGACCACGAATACATCCATAAGATTCCAAACTCGATGCCATGGCTATACTGAGAGGCTGGTAAATCTCACAAACTACCCTGATTAGTAGGTCTGGTAGACTTTATCATAACATATGGTGTCCACGGCCTATCTTGAGTTCGCCACAGAACGAACACAGATAATCGATTGTACGTTTTTGGTATTAGAGTGCCTTGTTGATATCCAACATGGTAACAAAAACAGTGGCGGCCGGTGATTAAAGCCGCCTCCTCCAGGAAGACGTAATCGCTCAAAAAATACTGCAGGACTCAAGATACGCCGCGCAGACAATAGTAATGGTTCCGAATAAATCAAGACGCAGGCTTCCTAACAAATAACGCATCTGCTAATTCAGCATCCTTCAACATTGAGGCGATTAATATAACAGCTGAACCTCAGGACTACCATATAACGATCGGTAGATTTGAACAAAAACACAGGCAGGATTGCTCAAATTACGTTTGCAACAGAAATAACACGACGATGTTGTTGGACTTGTTATATAGCTGCATTTGCGTTTCTGTGAGAGTCTGTCTATACTTTCACCTCAGAAAATAATTAAGCACTTGAACCTTTTTATCCCAACGGTAAAACTCAAGATATGAAGATTACACGTCATTTGGCGTAAACCAAATTGTAATGAAAGGGTCTGGGAAGAACCACAAAATCACAAGAATATAATTTCATATAATCAAACCCCACTTTAAAGGTAAATATACGTACATTCCAATTTGGCACAATACTAAACGGTGTGAGCACTTTCAATTAAACAGGCCTTTTGTTGTAAATAATAAGCCGTTTATAATTCCATTAGGCTTAAGGTCATTAACGCGACTATAATTACAGTAAATTCACTTCAATCATACTACAACAGCTTCGTCAGTCGATCTCACTATGTATGACATGGTTTTGACATGAAAAACACGACTAGAAAGGTGTTGCAAAAAAGCTGTAGAGCAGCTAGGAAAAAATTTGTAAGAGGACCAACAAAAGAACGGAAGGAAACGGGGGGGGAGGGCTGTAAGATTCTTCCCCAGTGGGCCAGGAAGCATTTTACACTACATCACTACAATATCCGGCTTCTGGAGGTTAATTAATTCACATATTCTCGAGTAATTCATTAAGCATTACGGCGTTAAGTTTCAGTTTCGGAGAGTAATTCATTAAGCATTATGGCGTTAAGTTTCAGTTTCGGAGAGTAATTCATTAAGCATTATGGCGTTAAGTTTCAGTTTCAGAATGGGAAAGCGTGATGGGTTTCTTGTCACCCCCTTTTCTGCGCCGGTGCGGACTAACTTACATAAGCCAGCCAATCCAGTCGTAAAAAGCTTACGTTTCTATAAACTGGTCTCTAGCTATAAATATTGAAACCAAGGATTGTTTCGTAATTTTACGAATACAGATTTTTTTTCAATAATAATAATATATTTTATTTCAGTGGCAAGAACCTAATGATAAACCTGTGTGAGCTGTGAAAATAAGAAATTCTCTAACTAAATACCCCGCAGCTATTGGAAATTATCAAGTTTATTTCAACGCTCGTGTTTTGGCCCATTAAACTCACTCGTGCTATTTATTGGCAGATAATTTCTCTCGTGCTCGCACTTGTGAAATTAATGTCTCCCAAAATAGCACTTGTGAGTTTATAGGGGCCAAAACACTAATGTTGAATAAATTATCAATAATTCACTTAGTTCTTGGGATATTTTTTCTATGAGAATCTGTGCAATTTATTCACGCGATAAAAGTCTGGAACTAATTACAGGGAATTAGCCTAATCTTCATATGATCCAATCTTAGTTCCATGCATATAACCAACCTTTGGACACAATTTCT
The DNA here is from genome assembly GCA_023313725.1 of Lithobius niger. Lineage (NCBI taxonomy): Eukaryota > Metazoa > Arthropoda > Chilopoda > Lithobiomorpha > Lithobiidae > Lithobius > Lithobius niger. Next base: position 8,202 of record JAHWFP010062519.1, read on the forward strand.
TGTGACACCCTGCACAACATCGATAAAAAGAGCCAGAATTAAACAACAACAAAAAATGACAGAGATGAAAATAAAATGGTGTGACCTTTGGTACGTCGTTCACAGTCCTATGAAAGTTATGATATCCACCCAAAAACCAAAACTGGTATAAGAGAAGCCGCCAAGTTTCCAAAAAGGGCTCGGCATTTGAAAGTAGTGCTATCATTCAACCGGGCAAAGAACGCCAGGTTTAAGTAATGGTTATAGCATGGATTTTGCACCAATGGGCCGGTATAAGTGATTTAATGCACATTTTTGGTGAAGCGACGTACGAGGAGCTATGGAATCGTCCGAGGGGATGAAGCCAAAAGAGGATGTTGCACAGCTCCTCATACGTCGCTTCACCAAAAGTGTGCATTAAATCACTTATACCGGCCCATTTTTGCAAAATCCATGTTGTAACTGTTTTATTACCATACTTTACATCGCTTTGACAGGAGTTATTTAATGATTTGTCTGCATTTATTGCACCATTAGAGAGCGTTCATAAATTACGTAACGCTTTGTTCTAGCAATTTAGACCCCCTCCCTCCGTGTAATGCCGGTGTAACCCCCCCCTAGAAATTACATAACGCCCTCCCCCCCCCCCCAAAAAAAAAATCCAACTGTATATTTTTTTTTTATGAATTCGTTTTTGTAAACTGTATGTACATAATACCGACGGATTTAAGGACCAGAAAAAAAATTAGTTCTGAGGGGTATAAAGACCAGAAAAAAATTAAGTCTTAAAAAACAGTAGACAGAAAAACAATTTCTCAGGGGCAACACACTACGGCAATACACTATGGCAACACACTACGTAACAAACTAACTTTCGCATATTTATTTTTCACTATTTTATGTAAATTAGCTAAGAAATAAGCGAAAAATAAATTTTCGAAAGTTAGTTTGTTACGTAGTGTGTCGCCATACCCCCCCCCCTAATACGAGATGGTAACATGTTTGGTGAATAATCTCCTCCCCCCCCCCCCCTCGATTTATGAACACTCCTTTAGCGCCGCTTTGAATAAACTTTGGAAGAGTGTATTCTTTGGGATCATTAGGGTTGCACGGAAATGCTCATTTTTAAGAGTAGATGCTGGTGCGAAGTAAGGCAGTCGCTGGTGAGGGGCGGGGGGGGGGGGGGGTGTTACAAAATGTCGTTGGATTTGGGCATGGTGGCCATTTTCAATTATTAGTGATGATCGTACGTACACTGTTTCACTTTGAATCAACTATTTCGTCTCCGTTTCCAATTTGAAGTAAATCGGACGATGGTAAGTCTAATTTCGAAATGGCGGTCATCATAGATTAACAACGACGATGGTACATTCATTGTTTCATTTGATATCAAGTAATAGCTGGGTCGCTTATGTGCTTAATCTGAAAGAAATCGGGATTTTGCCAGATGCAGACGTAGATTAGAAACGCAGTTTCGGAGATTGTAGGAGTGTAAGAAAGAGCAAGAATTGACCTTGAAACTTTAGTTTTCTTATCACATAAACAAAAGTGTGCGCTAAAAGTGTGCAGTATAAGTGTGCGGTATAAGTATGCGGTATAAGTATGCAGTATAAGTCAACCACCTTTGTTGCAACAATTGAGCACGCTCACCATTGTTGGAAGTGGCTAGGTTACGGGATTTAGAATGCACACTTACAACAATGAAAACGGCAAAAGTATGGTAATAATTCTGTTAGCCAAGTTAATCGCACCGAATGATACTTTGGACGTTAAATGAAAACTTGACGATTGCTCCCGCAATTAGCAATCCTCTATAGTTTTCATTTAACTTTCGAATGAATTATTAGTCAGTACGATTAACTTGGCTAATAGGATTAACCTTGGCGGCCTTTCACTGGTTCAATGATATCACTTCCTTCAAATGCTGACCCCTTTTTGGAAACTTGGCGGCTTCATCTTATACGAGTTTTGGTTTTCGGTGGATAATATTTTTTACTGTAAGCTTCTTACCCAAACTATCGTCCGCCCAAAATTTAGTACAGTGAAGTATGACGACAAACCCTTATCGAATAAGCAATCTGCCTGCATCATGCATCACCCATTCGTTATGACACCATCAAAATCGAACCTGGCATGGTTAGTACGGATTACGTTTGATTTGCAGGCACGGACTGACAGCATGTTTGCAAATGGAATTTAGGCTATAAACAACGGTAAAAAAAATATTTTGTTGTTTCAAAAAGTAAGCCAAAAGTTTTATCTTTTAATTCACTGAATTCGTGGGTTAACAGTAGCCTACTCAGTTCAAGGAAAACTTCCTTGCAAATACAGTAGGCGCTCTCTACAATAAACAAGCTAGAGTGCCAACGGTCTAAAATAAAAACGTTTCAGACACACACCTATTGTGTATACGCGGTTTATCTTGAGTCCTGCAGTATTTTACGAGCGGCTACGTCTTCCTGGAGGGAGCGGCATTAATCGACGGCCGCCATTGTTTTTCTAACCATCTCGGATACCAACAAGGCACTCTGCTACTCAAAACATACAATTGATTATCTGTGTCGTTCTGGGGCGAACTCAAGATAGGCTGCGGACACTACAGAAGACGTTCTTAGAAGTTTTTGCTGAAAAACCCAGCGGCCTATAAATAGCATTGTCTGAGACGAAACCTTTAAAAACATTAGGGTCATGTAGTGCAGTAACAGTAACGTCATATTATAACATAAAACTCTATGCTGGTGCCAGTAATTGGGATAGCTGCAAGGGGCACCGCAGGGGAAAAAGAATGGCGTCTTATACTGAAGCCAATGCTGCTAAGGTAGATTTCTTAGGCATAAGCCGGGCGATTTTTTTGCGATTTGTTAGCAGTTGCTGACATTTTCAGCAAACGGGGAATCTTTTCTTTTCCGATTTGCAACTTTGCAGCATAAGGGATCGGGAAAAAAAACAAAGATTTTCAGGCCTAAGAAATCCGCTTTTACAGCACTGGCTTGACTGCCAGCGTCGTAAGTTTTTACCTCCATTTTAATTTAGTTCACCTTGTAGCTAGCTCTCAAAACTCTAGCCTCGTATGGTCAATGTGACGTTGTTGTCGCTGCAGACGTGAATGCGTCCTGGGGTTCGATCTGATACACTTTAAATAAAGAATAAATACATCACAAGGACAAAAGGTATAGCCTTAACGAAGCCAGGGTTTAGACAATCTTTTAATTTTCAATTTCCCTGACACTGACAAGTTTTCCAGGTGCATCCAATTGCAATTTCCAGGTGTTTACAGGATGTTTAGTTAGGGGAAACGGGCAGTAGCTAATGATTTTAGTATAGAGCAGTAACACGACGTAGTATTATTGTATACAAATCTATGCTGGAGCCTTAATGGGTTAGCTGCAAGGGACACTGCAGAGAGAAACAGAAGGGCGTCATACTGAAGCCTATGCTGTGAAGAGTGATTTGTTAGACCTAAAACGCGCGATTTTTGTTGTTGGAGAAAACAACGTTATTATATTTTAAGCCTAAGAAATCCGCTCTTCCGATGTTTTTCCCTCCATTGTTATGTAGTGCACCTTGTAGTTATGCCCTCCAAAACCCATACTGGTGCCAATATGGCGGCAAATGTCACTGCTCTATAGTTGTACGAAAACAATCCAACATCCCAGAAGAGACTAGTCCAGACTAAACGCATTTTCATCACAGATATTGGTATCATACTAAGATTTGGTTCGTTAAAATAATATCTAAAATACTTGAACAAATTAAAGCACGAATCAAAATATTTGCTACTATCGTCTGTTCCACATTATGTTTTCAGGAAACTGACTGTATGACGCCACGTTTCCTGCTACTACGACTGCAAAAACACGAAACTATACCACTCGATAGACTCTTACAGTAACTGTGTAGAGTCTATAAGTGTGATATATCCACATGTTTTTTTGCACTCGTAATAGAAGGAAACGTTGCGTTATACAGTCGGTGTTCTGCAAATATAATGTGGAACGGACTACAGCCTAGGATTTTGTTTCTGATCTGCTAATTCAATGGAACTTACCGTAGATCAGACACAAAATTTTTTTTTCGAATTTTCCTTGTCTTTTCACCCTGATTTTTAAAATGCCAAAATAGATTTTGGCTCTATTTTCATTTTCCCCGAGATGTCCAAGTTCTCCAAGCTTTTCAGATTTTGTCTGAACCCTGGCACACAGCCTGCATTAAAGACTGGCCTTGTGAGAATTCGAGATTCTGCAGTCAGGATCTGCCCCGGTAGCGCAGTGGTTAGAGAGCCCGGCCTAGTCGGGGAAGTTATCGTTTCTTTCTTTCTCAGATGGGTGTACCTTGTCTTCTCACACGGCGGCCAGTCTTTAATAGAGACTGTTGGCTTCGTTTACCAGATTACATTTTATAAACATACGCTCCAAATGCAATGTGCGACGAAAAGGGTTTGAAGTAAAACAATTTCTTAATACACCGCATATGTATTTAAGAACTGTGTTTACCGAAAATGCTTGTGCGTATGATGTGTTGTAAAAAAAAAACAGTTTTCAGATAAATACATTACTGTATTTTAATCGATAAATGTTCTCTTCCCCGACTTACATTCCAAAGCTGAAAAAAAATACGGAGAGCTTGCGTGAGGTGTTTTTATCAGCTTGGAAATGTAACGAGTGGTTGAGAACTTTTATCGATACTTTAACTACGCTTGAGTTGTATTTGAAACGAGAACATCCCGTCTCCTAAACAGTTTTGTTTCCCCGACGACCCATCACAAACTTACCGAAAACAGACTGACTCAACCGTGAACGCTGACGATTGTTATTGGCCGAACACTACCAGTCATGGCGCGTAAATACGAGTTTTATTTTTTTTTAAATAAAAATATTGTTTCTTAAGCCCTAACCAGACTGGCTGCTCGCGGCTGCACGGAGTCGCAGTATGGTGTAAAAAAGACTTCAATATTGGTCCTTAACGCAACACCAACCATACGATTGCAGCAATTTTGACCTTGTAGGCACGTAGTGGCGCGTTGCTTCGCACGAAATTTTCTTCTGTCTGGAGAGGCCTTTAGATTTAAAATATAATGCGATCCGTCCCATTACTAAGTGTTACGACGATTATTGTTAATTTATTTCCAACTATTTACTGTTAATTTAAGTAATGCTTAACATTTTACGTACTGTGGTGGCTTCTATCGCCTCGCTTCGGCCATTAGCGGCGATTATAGCCTATCGCGCTTTGGTGAAAGGGCTGGATGGTCTGTCACCAAGGTAACAAAATATTAATCGAGCATCACTGGGAAGTCAAATAATGCGTACCAAATCGTACTATCGTACTTTCGCTAAGTGGCGCAGGCCAGGATACCAGACGAGTCGATCGTAAAAACAAGATGGCGGGGCGGAGCTGACAGTTTACTCTGATAAAATACCCGGAGGCCGTTTTATCCGCGGTAAAGAAGTCTTGATTGGCTGGTTGCTGCCTTTTGCTGGCTTTCCATTGGTTAATTGTCGTTGAAATTGGTTTCCATTGGTTAATTGTCGTTGAAGGTATATTCTTATAGCTAGAAACGTTTAAAATAATTTTCTAGACATGTCTAAAATACAAGTTTATTTTAGAACACCCGTTTTCACAGTGAAGAAGGCCTCTTTACAACTGCAAGTAAAGAAATGCGAAAACTCCTTACGGAGAATGTGAAAAATCTGCAGACAAGTATCACTGTTGAACTTCTGATCGTATTGTGAGGGACAGTGTATGTAAATACTACGAAATGTAATTTGAATGTAATGTTATACCGTTCGTTGTAGAAATGTCAATATTTCTATTGAGTTTCAATGTAGGTTTCTTCCCCTTTTCATCGTTTACTGAATTCAGTTATTTGTATTTAAACTTGTATTTTGTGATTTGAATTCAGTGACTTGAAACACTTCGTCAGTATATTGTTTCGTAGATACGCACTCGTGACATGATTATTGATAATTTCTCTCCTTCACCAGTTAAGTTAAAAAAAAAACACTGAGCACATATCGGAGTTTTTATCAGCTTGTGAATGTCACGAGTGATTGAGAAAAATTACCTGAGCTTAAACATCGGAGCGAGTGTTATTTGCAACAGTTATACCTCGTTGCGACGACTCACGGTTAACCAAGATGGCTGGACTAGGGCAGAAAGGTTATCAGCAATTTTATGAGTAATTTTACCATTATTATCTTTCACTGACAAACAAAACGGAAATTATCGCAGAAATTATTACACGTTTTTTTTCTTTTTTTTTTCTACTCTAGTTCTTTGACTTGTACGTGTACGTCGTTACTCCATCACTCCGTGAAAACGGACAACCTTCTTTCTCACATAATTCTAATTATACTGACGTGCTAAAGTGGAGTCGGGAGAGAGATCTAATTAAATTTTGGAAAACGTGAACTCTCATTTTTCACGTTTGTTGTCGGTTTCGTTGATATACGGTGAGAACTTTCGGGGTTTTCTCTTCTTTTTTGTCGTGAAGTTCCCGTTTTCGCCATTTCTATTCTGAAAAGTCAACGACCCAATGACGAAATCCACGTTTTGCGTGACGAAACACGCAAAACGAAATGACGAGCGTGTAATCCTGTCACGCTAAAACGTCTCCAACCAACATTCATTTTTAAGCGTTTGTGAGTTATTACCGTAAAATGAGGCGTTGACGGCTGTTTTACAAACGTAAATGAGAGGAATATTGCGCAGTAGAACGGGGTGGGGATTAAAAGAAGGGGGGAAGGGGGTGTACAATAAATACAAGATGGCGGCCACTCAGTCGTGGTAAATTTAGTTTCAACTTGGGCCTGTCTAGTGGACCAGAGTTCCCACCAACCTGGATACCCGGAAAACCTGGATCACTCTGGGAATTTAAACTACGTTTGAAACTGAGGGAATTCTCCGGTTTTTTCGCAAAAAAACCTGAAAAATTCGGGAAAAAACAAAGCCACAATTTTAGGCCTCGTCCTAATTGCATTAAACACATTTTGTTAAGACATTGTGGAAAAATAAAATGTATCCTTGCACTTCTGTGTTAATACCTAAAAGTTCATTAAATTGGGCTACTCTTTTGAGTAAAACTAATAAAATTTGGGAAACAATTTCTTTCCTGAAAGTTTTGTAAATAACATGGAAATAGGCCTCAAATACTATGGAAAATCTGGAAAACTCAGGGAAATTATTTCAGATTTTGGTGGTAACCCTGTGGGAGCAAACATGGGGGTCGGTATGCTATAGCTGGAAAAATATGGAATTTAGTTACGCTCTTTTTCAAGCCTTGAACAGTGTGGATTTTACTTACGCTCTTTTTCAGACCCTGAAAATTATAGAATTTAGTTACGCTCGTTTTCAGGCCTTGAAAAGTATGAAATTTAGTTGCGCTCTTTTCTTCAGGCCTTGAAAAGTACGGAATTTAGTTACGCTCCTTTTTAGGCCTTGAAAAATACGGAATTTAGTTATGCTCTTTTCTTCAGGCCTTGAAAAGTACGGAATTTAGTTACTCTCTTTTTCAGGCCTTGAAAAGTATGGAGTTTAATTGCGCTCTTTTCTTCAGGCCTTGAAAAGTATGGAATGTAGTTACGCTCTTTTGCCGGCCTTGAAAAGTATGGTATTTAGTTGCGCTCTTTTCTTCAGGCCTTGAAAAGTACGGAATTTAATTACGCTCTTTTTCAGGCCTTGAAAAATATGGAATTTAGTTGAGCTCTTTTCTTCAGGACTTGAAAAGTATGGAATTTAGTTAGGCTCGTTTACAGGCCTTGAAAAGTATGACATTCTTACATGGTCAATATAATCCTGGAGAATCTTGAAAATTTATTCACGTCATATTATTTAGAGAATTAAGTCATAGAGCCTACAAGGGATTGTTATGTTAACAATTTTTCGTTTTGTCGTAAATCGCTGACGCCTAGTTCTTGCAGTATACCTTCCAAAACCAGCATTCGGTTCCATCAGACTCGCGACTATTGAAGACAGTTTGGCGCAGAACGCTGAGTTGCTAAGGATTTGACATGACATTAGGAATGGCTCATCGCTCCATCGCGCATGCGCGAGAAACTGGTTCCGGAGTTAGTTGAAAAGGCTTATACTTCGTGCCTGCTCAGAAAACTAGCACTTTTACTGGCTGTTGCCCACAAATATTCCCACAAATATTAACCCATCAGTCGCATCGAAAGTATGACGTCACTTCCAGTCTTTGGAACACTACATTGAGTTTGCTGAGTTCTCACTGCAGTTTTGGAAGGCAGTGAATGGCTGACGTAACAACATCAAGTGTGGAACACATTGTTTCTAAAATTCGCGAGTAGCACTGGATGAGATTGTTTGTTTTGAAAGGCTGTTTGTTGTATACGAACATTATCTCCGTTTCGCCAGTTGAGAAAAGAAATGTTACGTTAGGGCCCAACTACTATGACCATATTTGCTCAATTGGTTCATGATTTAGAGTGCTATCGGCGGTAAACCCATAGCTTTTGAAGTAATTTTTTTGAAATTTTTTATTTTAATAATTCAGTGATAAAAACTATACTTTTCATGTGCCTTTTTCGGTTTCAGTATGAATGTATTTTACCGCTGATCAGTGATGAGTAGGTGCATTCCAACCGACTTAAACAATATTGGAATTAACTGAACAAAAAACGGCTTCGTCGTTTAGAAAAAATAACATTAGAGCTCGTATCCCCATACTCACAGCCCCGTGAAGGTACACGAATAAAAACGGATTAGAGTTCACTCGAACGCAACGAACTATAATTTGAACTCCAATTCCAGGGAATAATGACGGTTTTCACGTATTTGTTATGTCAGTAAGTGAACGCAGTTTGTGTTTGAAATGTTTAATGTTTTTGTGCGTGTGTGCGTGCTTAATTTGTGTATCATACAGGCTTTTTTTAAATTTGTCTGTGTTAGTTGTTTTATATTTTAAGTGTGTTTCGTGTGAGTGGCTATGTCTGTATTTTGTATGCATTTATAATTTCTGAAACAAGCAGACTCCTAGTTAGGCAGTTTATTTTTTTGCTTGTGTTTGATGGTTTCTGTTTTAGTTCTAGTTCATGTGAGTACTTACGTGTTCATTCTGTGTGGGTAAAAAAAAAATTCATGAAAAGTGAAACATGTATTTGAGCTTGGAAAACGCTGGAAACGGCCTGTATTTTGGTTTCGATTAGGATAAGATAATCCTGTAAACTGCCATCATTAAAGATTTCCTTGGAAGAATACACTAATCTTAAGAAAAAAACAAAGAAAACTGCCACGACAAGGATTCGAACTGGCCACTTATAGTAAGCGAGCCCGGTGTTTACCTGCGCTACTGAGGTTTCCCGCCGGCTGCACTATCCAGCCGAATCGTTCAACACTTCCTAATGGTGCCCTGACGGCTGCAAACGTAATGCATTAAAAGCAAATAGCTGTTTGGCCAACCTACTTAGTTAACCGAACGAGCAAAGCGAGCGAGGTCGACTACTCGAATAAATTTGGATTTTGTCCGTATGTTTCTCTGTTAGGTTAGAAAAATGTAAGCACTGGAACGAAGTACGTTTCAAAAGAGCAGCCAAAAGTGCACAAAGTCAACATTGCCCGACGTTTCGAGCTGACTCCGGCCCATTATCATGGGAATAAAAAACACGATCCACTCAAAATTGCATAAGGTCACTAAAAATTAATTAAATGGTTCTCAGGATCGCTCGCATGGTTTTTTTTCTTAGAGCATGAAACGTTTTTTTATGACATTGTCTAAAAAAAAAATACCAATAACACATCAACACTTTCACCAAATATTATCTGGAACCAATGACCACATAAGCTCTTTGCTCCATTCACACGATCGCCTAAAAACGAATCTAAGGATCGTTCGGAGGCATGTCACAACCATGGAGGATGGTCACAACTAAAAACTTGGATCTAAAGAATGACTTTTATCAAGTGTGCGACTTTTGCACGATGATCCTGGCATTTCATAGATATTGTACTCGAAATGTAACAACATGTAAGGACGGAAAAGCTGAAGGCTCAACAAGAGTTAAATAAATACAGATGCAAACCTATTTACGTTGCCGTTTGGACTTATATATCAGACTGCCTGTGAGCGGGGAATCGAACCCACGGCCTTTGAAACCAAAGGCCGTGGGTTCGATTGCCGGCTCAGGCAGTCTGACATACAAGTCCATAAGGCAACGTTAGTAGGGTTTGCATCTGTATTTATTTAACAAAATTTCAGCTACTGGTTTCGTTTTGGTTCGTTAAAAAAACAGCCAGAGCCCGCATCTGAAAAATCACGAATAAAACGTAAAAAAAAAAAAATACACCGTTCGCTCGCATCAATATTTCTTAGTACCACTCCTGAGAGACAGCAGAATGCAGGCAAAACTGCCTATACCACACGCCATGGCTGTTTGCTGTGACGTGCATATCATGTGACTGGGCTAGTCCAATCAGACGGCCAAACAGCCGTTGTTCTCGTTTCATCATTGGCTAACTCATGGTGACGTCACGGCAAACAGCCATTGCGCATGGTTTAAGTCAAACAAAAATTAAAATAAATTTTAACCAGTAAAATTTTTAAAATATTTTAAAAGCAGAAAGAAGACAGTGACTTCTTCGTGCCGAAAGCACAAGAAGAAGTGGCGACTGTGAATGCGGTCAGGGTTTTATTCACTTTCCTCTGTTTAAAATTTGTTCAAAGTTTTGTTTTGACTTAGGCAGTTTTGCCTGCATTCTACCTTCCGTTTGCACCTGTTTTTATTCCCCTTGATAATGAGGTGACGTCAGCTCGAAACGTCGGGTTGTGTTGACATTATCCATTTTTCGGCTTCTCTCTTTACACATATTTCTCTGTTCAGGATATGCCTGCGATCGCAATTTTACTCCGATTTGGTTGAAATTTCATGATAAGAGTGCTTTGGTATATGAAGTTCAAGAGTGAAGTTCAAGAGTGAAATTCAAGAGTGAAATTCAAGAGTGAAATTCCTACCTCAAATATTTTCGGAAATATTCACGTTTTTCCGTCGGATGGCTAAGCCGAAATGAAATTCAAGAGTTCAAAGATGATATTCCTGCCTCAATATTTTCGGAGATATTCACGTATTTCCGTCGGATGGCTAAGCCGAAATGAAATTCAAGGGTTCAAAGATGATATTTCTACCTCAATATTTTCGGAGATATTCACGTTTTTCCGTTGGAGGGGTAAGCCGAAATGAAATTCAAAGGTTCAAAGATGATATTCCTGCCTCAATATTTTCGGAGATATTCACGTTTTTCCGTCGGATAGCTAAGCCAAAATGAAATTCAAGGGTTCAAAGATGATATTCCTGTCTCAATATTTTCGGAGATATTCACGTTTTTCCGTCGGATGGCTAAGCCGAAATGAAATTCAAGGGTTCAAAGATGATATTCCTGCCTCAATATTTTCGGAGATATTCACGTTTTTTCCGTCGGATGGCTAAGCCGAAATGAAATTCAAGAGTTCAAAGATGATATTTCTACCTCAATATTTTCGGAGATATTCACGTTTTTCCGTTGGAGGGCTAAGCCGAAATGAAATTCAAAGGTTCAAAGATGATATTCCTGCCTCAATATTTTCGGAGATATTCACATTTTTCCGTCGGATAGCTAAGCCAAAATGAAATTCAAGGGTTCAAAGATGATAGTCCTGCCTCAAGGCGAGGTAATTCCAATCGGAAATTCCTAGAATCTTTTACATGCCACAAACGACATGAGCACGAGGCATTACAGGGTCCTTCTCACCCAAAAAATGCCAAGGGTGACTGAGGTCATGCTCGAAAAGGTACCAGCTGCATGAGACCAGATAATAAGCAAATAATGCAGTGTTCCGGTCTTTACACATTATCCTGAACTTATAAATTCGTACCAAATTTCAGTAAAATGGGAAGCAAATATCTGTTTAGTGTCTTTTTCAAGTCTTAATTTTTCTTGCATTTCTATTTTTTTTTAACTTTGCATTTTTTGAACGCTAAAACGTTTCTATACACCATCGCAAATAGGAACGGCGTAAAACTAGTTTAATGAGCTATATTATACCTTAGGAAATTGAAATTTGCCAGGTTCGCTTTTGATAGGACATCACAATCGATGCAGGTGCTGAATGACGGCGCGTTATTCGAGTTCCGTGCACCATTGTTGCGTTTGTGCATACTTCACCTAAAATCCTGTTTAGGTTTTGAAAAAATCGATATAAAAATGCATCTTTTATTTTGTATGTCTGGAGTAAAAAGCTTACCAAATAATAACATTCTAATGCGTTTTTTGTTTGTTTGCATTGTGCTGTATTTTACTATTTCGTTGAACAATAGTTTTAAGAGCTTCTGCTAACTGATGATGTTGCAAACGATGATGGTATGTTGTTAAAAGCATACAGTAAAACATGTAGGCCTAGTACGTGTGTTTAGAAGCCAATCAAACCAATGAAATGTTGTTAATTTGTTTTAAAATACATCACTGAAACAATTATTGTAACGTTGCTATAACAGCGCTTTCACGCAATCCTTTTTTAGGGCAAGGTCAAGATCGCTCGTGCTATGATGCTTCGTTAGGTTTGTGTAATACTTTCAACTATACCTGATTTCAACTATCTACATCATCAGCACCGTTATTGAGCGAGAGCTATCGGCATCCTCAGCAGAGACTGCAATGCCACATGAGAAACAGCTCACTGAGCCGTAGTGCTCCTGCACGACGCCGATACGGACGTGGTATTTTTCCTGCTCATATTTTGAAAATGAGCCGATTAAAACTTAAGTGTTGGCGCACCTACAAATCAAACAGGTGCCAACTGACATTAAAAGAATATAATCTAGCTCGGAAAAAATATTCTGAGACTGTTGAGTCATGGTACAAATCCAGGGAAGTATCAGCAATACGAGAAGGGAATCAGGCTTCCCTATATAAACTCTACAGGAAATTAACCTCCCCTGCCTGCCCTCCCCTGCCTCCCCTTAAGGATGGAGACTTCTTCATAACTGATAAGACATTAAAAGCAAATTTACTAAGTAATACTTTCGCCTCAAATATGATTGTTGATGATGGAAATCTTCCCACCCTTGATCAAGGAGTGTCCAGTATGACTGCCACGTGTCCTCAGGTTAACTTTCCACCCCACGTTGTTCTTCGAGCTCTTTCTAGGCTCAAACCAAGTAAGTCCTGCGGACCAGATGTAATCTCGGCATTTGTGTTAAAGGAAGTAGCCAGTGTTATTTGCTACCTGATCTGCTCTGTTCTCGCGTTCTTTTGCCCTTGGAGTATTGCCCAAGGCCTGGTGCATTGCAAATGTGGTACCTGTTTTTAAAAAGGGTTCCCCCTCCGATCCCCAAAATTATAGACCAATTGCTCTTACATGTGTTACATGTAAAGTAATGGAGTCTGTTATTCGTGACACACTTCTTCAATTTCTTGGGGATAATTGCATAATTGCTCAAGACCAGTATGGGTTCCTACCCCAGAGATCTACTACTCATCAATTATTAATGGTCCTCGATAGATGGACCAGTGCCCTCGATGTCGGTATTCGAACTGATAATATCTACTTTGATTTCAGAAAAGCTTTTGAATCCGTAGTCCATCAGAAATTACTATTGAAGATAAGTAGCTGCGGTATCACTGGGAAATTATACAAATGGCTGTCGGCCTTTTTATCTAACCGGAATCACCGGGTCATCATTGAATATACGGTTTCGTCATGGGTTCCAGTACCATGTGGTGTTCCTCAGGGTTCAGTTTTGGGACCACTGCTTTTCTTAATCTACATTAATGATTTAAATCTTTCAACTACAGATACCTTCGGCTTCAAATTCGCGGATGATCTCAAAATTGGCACGGAAAATTTAACCTTGTCTAGATCACAGGATCTACAGTCACAGATTCAAAAAGTGGTTGAATGGTCCACACTTTGGCAACTACCGTTAGCTGTTCAAAAGTGTGTCACTTTCCAGGTAGGAAATTTTACCAGAGTTAATAAGTATAATCTTGAAAACGTGCTTCTTCCAACAGTTAATGAGATAAGGGACCTTGGGATCTGGTTCACTAGTAACTTAAAATCATCTACTCACTGTAAAAAGGTCTACGACTCTGCTAATCGTCGTTCAGCTATTGTAAATCGAAGTTTTATCTCTGGAAATTCTGTTACCAAGGTATGGGCTTTTAAGGTATTTGTTCGTCCCCTGCTGGAATATGCTACGCCAGTCTGGTCCCCATACCTGGTCCAGGACATTGATCGTCTCGAAAAGGTTCAGCAGAGGTTCACCAGGGGACTACCGGGCCTTCGGGAGGTCCCTTATGAAGAGCGATTGGAAAGGGTGGGCCTTGAACTGCTCGAGTTAAGAAGAATCAAATTCGATTTAATTCTAACGTACAAGATCCTTCACGGTCTTATTGCCATTGACCTCCCCTTTTTTGATTTGGCGCAACGTGCAATTAATACGAGGGGCCACAAATGGAAACTTTCAACTCCTGTAGCACATTTAGACTGTCGCCGGAACTTCTTTTCGGTCAGGGTGGTAAGGCCTTGGAATTCCCTCAGTGATGAAACAGTGTCTGCATCCACTGTTGCTAGATTTAGTGGACTGCTGCATACTAACGATTTGAAAAAATTCCTAAAACGTCCACTACCAGTGGCCAATGGTTGATTCTTGCTCAAATAAATTGGGAGCAATATAAGTGGACTCCCGTCCCTTTTGTTATCCCTCCACTTTACTAGTGGAAAATGTTATTGTTATTATTATGTTATTACCAGTAGCTATTCTGCAATCCGGATGCAGGAAACTAATCAGGGTTGGCAAGTTTTTGCCACCAAGTGGTTAAAATCAGTTTTTTTCCGTCCCGACAAAAACTGGTTTTCGCCATGAAATCCACTTTGGCCAAAACTATGGAAAAAAAGGGACTTAAATATGGCAAAAATCGACTTCAAGTCAAATTAAAAAAAAAAGTGTGCCCTACAATAGTCAAATATTGGCAAATTATAAAAGCTCCCCTTGAAAACGTCACATCGTTTACTTTGAAAATTTATATTCACTTCTTATTTACCTTCCATACGCTTATTTTCACAGTAAATATATTCTTCTCACAATACCTATGCAACTGGCTGTCGAATATTTGCATAGACATTGTGAGAATAATATATTTTACTGTGATAATATACCTTCATAATTTTATAACAATAATTAACCAATGGGGAGCCAATAAATGGCAGCAGCAACCAGCCAATCACGGTTCCTTAACACTGATTAAACGACCACACGGTATTTTATCAGATTAAATTGTCAGCGTCACCCCTCCATCTTAAATTAAAGCTCGACTAGTTTTGTATTCTAGCTTACGCCCCATGAAGACAGTATGAAAGAACTGCGTTTGGTAGGTCTATACCAATTTCTAAACGTATACGACGTACCTGATAGTCAAGTGACACATTATGTAACGTATCGTCAATGACGTCCAATCTTTGGTTACCATTGTAACAGAAGTCAGCTTTCCGCCGAAGCGCGTTACGCCGTTCTGGTTAGGCCACCGCCGCTGCCGCTACTAACTAAGAGAAGCTTTTCGATCGAGGCAACCCCAGTACCGTAATAATATACGGTACTTGAATTAATTGAATATAGTGGAAAATAAATAAATAACAATTCTATTCTATTTTAAATCTATGAACAACGCTTTGATTAAAAATAAAACACGTATTTACTTTCCTTGAAGCGCTATGGCAGTTGTCTGCTTTCGCGACGAGTTACTTTCGGTTTCGGCTAAGTTAGTGATATATTGTGGGGGAAATAAAACTACATTACTCAAGGTGACCACAGTAGAAAATAGCAGTCTTTATTCTTTATTTATTTATTTATTCACACTTACCAAACAAACTACTGAGTGCATGCGGCAACAATTTGTAAGCTTTCATTATTTCGTGCAAACAGAAATTGTAAATTCAAGCGAGAAACCTCTACAATAGCCTACAACTAGGCCCGGTGTTACGCAAGTTGAAGTTTTATTTTAAAATTGATGTTTACGGGAGACGGTATATTCTCGTTTCAAATATAACTCGAGCGTAGTTTAAGTATCGATAAATTTTCTCAACCACTCGTTACATTCCGAAGCTGATAAAAACACCTCGCGCAAGCGCTCGGTATTTTTTCAGTTTCGGAATGTAACTCTTGGTTGAGAAAATTTATCGACAAAAAACTACGCTCTCGTTATATTATTACTGAAAATGAGATTGTGAAGCAGCTTGCTGGTTTTACCAGTTTCAACTTTCAACCGGTAATAACCGGAAAAACCGGTAAAAACCATGTTTTCGTCGCTGTTCCGGCAAAAGCCGGTAAAAACCCAACCCTGAAATTAACCATGGGTGCGCGATGGGTTATACATGTTGCTATTCTTAGATGGTCACCAGCCACACGAAAATTTCGTGATATTTCGTGTTATTTCACCATACCGGCATCGGAGCGAGACTGACCATAGGAAAAAAGGCACTAATTTTTAATCATTTGCTTTCGAGTAGAGTTAGTTTGGAAACTACTGGTTGCATACTTTCAGTCTTTCCCGCACCGGCTGAGAAAACTATTGCAACGACTTTGTCCGTCCGTCCGTCGCCTTTTTCAACTTCGCAACGGTACCGGATATTGACGACCACTGTTTACAACGTTCGATTCAGTGTCAAAAGTTAGTCAAATAACATGACAAATTAAAACATCCTTACTTCCTTATAGCTAATAGACTTCTTCGATGTAACTAAATTAAATAATAACATTTAATCGTCGAAATGAAATCCTAAGGACAACACTGCAGCCGTACAGACAAAAGCATTTTAGCTTCGTTTAAAATAGTCTCGTCGCATTGTTGCATGAATGAATGGGCTTACCATCGAACCAGATTCTCCATTAGACCTATCTGCTACTTACGAAATAAAACTAAAGTAAAAAAAATTAGGCCTAAAAAAATAAAATTAAGCCTAAAATCACGTTACTACGGCAACGTCACGTTGCTACGAGTATAGCTCCTGGCATCATCAACAGCGTCTCTCCCGTTAATTCCTTACTACCACTGATCTATATAGACTACGTTGTGTGTTACGTTTAACACTGTAACCAAAGACGCACCGTGTTGCAAAAATGAACAGGCATACTATACAAATCAAATCTCCGTTAGCTGCTATTTACGAAATTAAAGCTCCAGGTAAGAATTAGGCCTAAAAGTTGACAAATACGCCTAAAATCTAAAATAAGCTTGTAACAGCTTAATAAGCTTATTTAATCTAAAATAAGCGTTGACACATTTTTTATCCAGCAGTTCTGATGGTTACTGCTTTTATATTTTACTAGTGGAGTCGCTCGCTCCCCTCCCTCCTCCCCTCCCCTCCACCGTCGCGCCCCCCCCCCTCATTTAATTTGCCGTTCGGTGTAGATGGCATCGTATATTCGCGCTGCTAGCCGTTGCGTTCCGGGCGCAGCTACTATCTCAGTGGACCTTGGCTGCTACTCTTATACTTTGCCATTCCGTCGGTAGATGGCGGAGATGGCATCGTATGCAGCTTCTGCAGATGCAGATTGCTGCTGCGCTGCCGATGAATGCGTTGCGGATCTTGTGTAATTATATATACAGATAATAGAGATAGCTGTTGCGATGCGTGATAGAGGTGTGCGCCTCACCATTGGTAGTGGCAGAACTGTACAGAAGACCGGATGCGACTAGGTAGTCGCTCTAGCCGCTTGTTTTAATTCAGCGTGGAATAAGTGAAGTCCTTCTGGAGGTGCAGTGTTGTATTGTCGCTTTGTGGGTACTAAAACTGGGCACTAAACAAGATTACCTTAGGACAAAAAGTTCATCTCGATTGCTGAAATAGGCCTGGTTATTTAGGCAAATATGTGAAATTCGTCCTGTAATATCAACGTCAAAAGTTTACGTAGGGAATCATACGGAAAAACGAACCAAAACGACTACTGTTTACTAAAAAAAAAAGGAAGTGGGGCCAGAAGAACGGACACAAGTCGGGGAGAGAGGGCGGGTGGTGTGATCAATTTATGAGTCCAGCCAGGGAACGGTTTAAACTCTGAAAGCAACAAATTTTAATGGATTTAGGGACTTCATGGTCTGTACCAAAAAAAGCGGTCGGTATTTCCTATCGAGATGATAGGCGGGGCAAAGGAGAGGTGGGAAGTAAAATGCTGGCTGTGACTAAATCTATTGACTTGTAGATCTAAGATGGCTGGCAGTGACTAAATCCAAGACTTGTAGTGTATCAACGGATGGTGCGGTTTAGTTGGTTGACACACTGGCCTAACTTAAGTTAAGGATTAGACTGAGTCAAGAATTACCTTTCTGTCATTTTGGTTCAGGTGTAATGATTAATTCGATGGTGATGCGCTCGCCCGCCAACTGGTATGGCTTACAAGGTTGGTGATAAATTCATGGTTTAATGACCCCTAAACAAGTAAGCTAATAATTGGGCCAGTAATTAAAAGGGGGGGGGGGGAAGGTTCTAAATTAGTAGGCCGAAAATAGTTTACATCAGCCTACTAACGTAAAGGTTGACGGTTGGGATGCCAGAATAGGCCTCACTTAGTCACTACCCCTAAGTTGGTCGTTAAGGGCAGGCAACTATTGGCATGAACACAAAATATACATCAAGTGCGTATTGTTACAAAAATGGAAATGTTAAATACATCAAGTTTAAACAATCAGTTGTACTACAGACATTATCAAAAGCCAAGGGAGAGAATTTGTGGTTCTTGGGGGAAAAGGAAGGAAGGAGTAGTTGTAGCCAAGTGTCACCAGGTGATGGCGCTGCAGGCAGAAGGAGCACCGGGACCAATGACCAAAGGACGGGATCTCTCTTGTCAGCTCCAACCTACGTGCTGATGTGAAGCCCCGGAACCCAATCATACTGCACGCGACGAACCCTGTCGACACAGTGGATCTAAGAAGGCTGGCTGTGACTAAATATATGACTTAGCGATCTAAGAAGGCTGACTGCAAGTAAATCCATGACTTGTAGATCTAAGAAGGCTGGCTATAACTAAATCTATGACTTCTAAATCCGCGAAAACTGGCTGTGACTAAATCTATGACTTGTTGATCTAAAAGGCTGACTGTAACCAAATCTACGACTTGTAGATCTAAGAAGGTTGGATGTCACTAAATCCAAGACTTGTACCTCAAAGAAGACTGACTGTAACTAAATCTATGATTTGTAAATCTATGAAGACTGGCAGTGAGCAAATATATAACTTGTAGATCTAAGAAATCTTGCTGTGAGAAATCTATGACTTGTAGATCTAAAAAGGCTGGATGTCACTAAATCCATGACGTGTTGATCTAAAAGGGCTGGCTGTAACCAAATCTACGACGTGTAGATCTAAGAAGGTTGGATGTCACTAAATCCATGACCTGTATATCTAAGAAGGTTGGCAGGAACTAAATTTATGACTTCTAGATCTATGTAGGCTGGATGTGACTAATTCTATGACTTGTAGATCTAAAAATGCTAGCTGTGACTAAATGAATGACTTCTAGATCTAAGAAGGCTGGATGTAACTAAATCTATGATTAGTAGATCTTTGAAGGTTGGCTGTGGGCTAATCTATGACTTGTAGATCTAAGAAGGCTGGCTGTGAGTAAATCTTTGACTTATCTAAGAAGGCTGGCTGTAACTAAATCTATGATTAGTGTATCTACGAAGGCTGGCTGTGAGCAAATCTATGACTAAATCTATGACTTGTAGATCTAAGAAGGCTAGCTGTGACTAAATCCATGACTTGTAGATCGAAGGCTGTAGGATCAAGTACAGGCATATAGACAAATAGTATATACAGGGCAACGTTGTATAGAAATATAGTATATACAGGGCAACACTGCCTAAAGGTTAGCATGACTATATCCTATGCCAGAAATATCGGATTCTAGCCTGACCTAACCCACCCCGGCTTTTTCGGGAAGAGGAGGGCCATGTGGTGCCTCGTGCTCGTGTCGATTGTGGCGTGTAAAAGATTCTATGGATTTCTGAT
Organism: Lithobius niger; assembly: GCA_023313725.1. NCBI lineage: Eukaryota > Metazoa > Arthropoda > Chilopoda > Lithobiomorpha > Lithobiidae > Lithobius > Lithobius niger. Next base: position 28,175 of record JAHWFP010062519.1, read on the forward strand.
CGGAATTACCTAGCAAAATTATCCCTCTCGTCTTCTGGTGCGGTGGGTACGGCTGGGAGCTCATCAAA
>JAHWFP010062520.1:0-14407 GCA_023313725.1 Lithobius niger
ATTTTCACAAAACACAAACACGTTTTAATTAAATACGAGTTAGCTCGACGTCCCAACCGTGATATAAATGATTTATTGGCGACAAACTGGCGGTTATCGATTTTTAACCCACGGCTGCGAGGATTTTTCCGGCTTGATTATGCAAATGTTTCGGGGCTACGACCCTCGACACTTGCATAGTCCCGCCGGAAAAATCCTCGCAACAGTGGGTTAAAAATCGACAACCTCCAGTTTGTCACCAATAACTATTACCAAGAATTTAGGTAAATTCTTGCTATTACTTATTTTATTTTTTACATTAATAGGTTGTTTTTTTTTTTCATTTGTTTATAGTTTCTTTCGGGATCACAACACGACGCTGTTTATAGTATAGAAACCGCAAGCTTTTTATTTCAGTAGTAACATGGGCTGCACATTAGAACTGTAGCCAGTGCATCTTTTTTTCCTAAGACTTTTTTTTTTTAAATATGATGAATAATTTTTCCCTTTGTACTAAAAAAAAATCTTTTCAAATTTATTTCTCTTTCTTGTTCATATTAAACTACGGGATTTTTATTTCAGTAGTAGTATGGGCTGCACCTTAGAATTATTGTTGCTGGTGTATCTGTTTTCGTAAGACTTTTTTTTATTAGAGAAGTGGTGAATTCTATTTTCGTTTTTTTCAAAAAAGTCGTTTTTTTTGTTACTTCGTTTCTCTTTATGGTTCAGGTTCATATTTATGATCTACTGTGCTTGTATTTTAATTTTTAAACTGGAAGCTTTTTTTGTTATAGTGTTAAGAATTTTTTTTTCTTATTTTATGTTAATAGTTTTTTTTTTGTATTTGTTTATTATTTTTCTCGGGATCACTACAAAACGTCATTTTAATTTTATTGTGTAAATTTGTATGTTTGAAAAGTGAAAGTAAAGCCCTTTATCGTTTCATTTCATATGGTGAAACGCCAGATTACACAAAATCATATTTCTTCTCACTTCTTTTTAATTCGACGTGTCACACGTCAAATTAATGCGGTTGTGGCCAAAAAACGGGGGTAGCCAATTTACGTCAGCGATATCTCCTCAAAAACCATTTGTTCAATTCTGATCCGACGAAATTCAAGTATGTGGGTGGGTGACTTGCAGTGCGCCAGTACACAAGGTATTACGCTCTAGTTAATTTAGTTAGGGCGGTTTTAGTTCGCTAACCTCTAAAAAGGTCTCTGAGCGAAAAACTGTCGTCAAATAGTACACGATCAGTGGCTGACGTCAGCGCTTCCTCCGCGTAAAGGTGTGCGCTCAACGCCGATCATACGAAAAATTGCGGCGTGTAACTGCGCATTTCGGCAAGTCAGCTCTTCAATATTGAGGTCGGTTAGAGGGTATAGTGTACGTCGAGATGGCTCCTCTCTTATGGCGCAGAACAACACAAAGTGAGTCATCACTTACCTTTGCGGTGATCTGGATGGTACGCCGAATTTCTATGATTGAATCTGGACGGTACAATGAATGCGATGCTCGTATAAGACTTTTGCTGGTAATTACGGCGCCATCTTCGCTGCTTATCGGGTGCGATATATTACAGTATTTTATTACGCGTATTTGTGGTGTTGTTTCCTATTGAACGAGTGAGCAAAGCGAATGATGTCCTGTTTTCACAGTGGCGGACTGGCCAGAGGGAGGGAAGGGCGGGATATTCCTAATGGCCTCTGACTATCAGATTTTTTTCAATCCGTAACAGGAAGACTCATGTAAGTTTTATTGGTTCGACATTAGTTTTAACCACAGATTTAAAATTACAAATAATAATAATAAAGATAATTATAAAACGCTAGTAAAACAAGTACTTTGTATTGAGTAGCCTAACAAAAATTGGCCACATGAAATTGCAGTGTTATATTCAATGTGGACTTTGTCACAATTTTTGTGTGAATATTTTAACTTTGTTAATACACCTAAAAAGTGTAAATAAATTTAAAGTAGTCAACCTCACGTACCCTCAGCGCAATATAATTTCTCCTACTCCCCTCACCCCCTCACCAAATTACCTGCTGAATTTATGAAATATGGTGTTCGAAGATTTTAAAAATGTGAAAGTCTGATGAACAAGAACAACGGGTATGGGAAACTGTAAAACAACGAAGCTTTCAGTTTTTTTTTTTTTGTAAGAAAACCAATATCAGCGTCCGATGAAAACTTATCTAGTCAGTGATTGCATAGTCGCACACAAGATTCTGGCTCATTTGCCGTATCGTAGTAGCAAACGTTACGAGAAAATTTTTTTTAATATAATGTGCAATATAGTAGACATTCTTCAGTACACCATGCATTTAGATTTTATAGTAGTGTCCTGTTGGTATGTCTGCCGTTTCAACTTCATACGTCAATTACAGATATTTTTTATTCTACCATACGACACGTCGAATTACTAATGCAGTGTTAGTGCATCTTGTTTCATGAATTGTTCTGGTTCATTATTATATATTCAACTGCGTGGAACCGCCTGAACTGCTTAAATTGCCACTGAAACTGGGGACCGATCATTAATTATGGCTGGGGTGACCGGGGCGGAGGTAACGAAAATGTGGCTACCACGTTTATATAGCTCCACTCTGCCCCCCCCCTCCCCCCTTCAAAACCCTGAGAAGAAAATCGTGACTACTCCGTTGAATGTCCAAACATAATCTTCCTCTCCGCCACCAACAAACGTAAGGTCTTTTAATGTTTGTAGAGATTCTCTGTAGATGTTTTCCTGCATTCAAGTTAAATATATGTAGTATTCTGTACAGGAAATTTCCCAGCTGTAGGGAAAACATCACTCGTTTTTGGCAAAGAACGCGGTTAGTTTAAAAATTCTAGATTGTGTTCTTTAAACCATGCAACCCTTTTGTACCGAGATTTGCATAACATTCAGTTCGCTTGTGTCCACACTCAAGTTGAATTGTCCACATCATCTGAAAGACCTGGCATTTGTGCGAGACATTCATTGACACGGTTTTAAAAAAATGTGTTGATCGAAGCTCTTCGGGTGGTGGGGGGGGGGGAGGGGGTAGAATACATCCTGATTCCTGATCGCTTCACCGCTTCCGGCTTCCTGTCCCCCGATGATAAATAATGGAAAGGTCCTTTGGCACGCCTCTGTTTGTACTGTGTTGTTTTGTACAAAGTATTTTTTTTTATCCTTATATTGCACGTAAGTATTTGATTTTTTTTTTTGTAAATCATGCCAAAAGGTTTTCTTAAAACAGAAATTGTTTTAAAAAAAAAAATTAAATCTGCTATTCTGGTGTTGAAGGGCGCCAACTATATGCAACCCTCTTTGCCTGGGGCAACTTCTCTTGTGCTTTGACCTCCGATTCCCGGGAGGACGAGTAGGGCTTGAGGAGATTTCAGGAATCGACTGACTCCAAGGAAGCAAAGGAAAAAGTCAGAACGCTGTATGCGATTGCGATCATCACAACAGGTAAGAAATGCTGTGACTGTCATTTTTGAAATACGGTCATGAGTTGCCGTTTGAGACATAATTGAGCTGTGTTATACCAGGGCCGTAGGAACGTGATCAAGAGTGATGAGGCCATTGGCGCAGAAGTGACGGAGCGGCACTCCCTCTGGAAAAAAAGTGAGGGAGCGCCGCTCCAGTGCGCTCCTACACGACTACACCACTGCAAGTATAAGTTTTTGAAAATTCAACCTCTCGTTTAATATTATTTAAAACTTCCAACAATTCGGATTTGACGCGAGCAAATTCGACTGCAGTTTCGCCAGCATTTAAGGTGACTCCTGTTCTGCCAAGGCTACCTAGACGTAAAGGCTTAACGTTAGAAATTCGACGCGTCGTCCAGTTAGCCACCGATTCTGCCACCAGTCGCGCTACTTACACCCCAAAAATGAACTGCGGACTGAACTGTGAAAGGTACGTGTGACACGCGATATGCGGATTTTAAACTTAAAACACTTCATTGACACCAATTTATTAAACTTTAACAACAATGGCTTCATGCTACGTACCTATTTTTTCACTCGACGACAAAACAAAGCCTCCGGAGGTTTAATTTCACGAATTTCAAGCAGAAGAACAGCCAAGGTACGTGTGTATTGTACCGTATGATACGCTACGGCGTTTTCAATTCTCATTAAAAATGTGTTAAACGATCCTTTGACGAAGCAGTAAATCGTCCGAAGACTTCAAGAATAGTCACCATTACCGTAAAATAATGTTCGTTTAGCTCTGCAACACCAATAAATCCAATAATGAGAAGATATCACGTTTTTGTGCATCCCGCTAACACTAATCAATGCTACGATTGGGGTTTTTCGTTCTTCGTGATTTCAGTTCAGCGGAACGCTAGGACTACGTGTCTAGCATGCTTCGTGAAACCGAGCATTAAGCCTTTACATCTAGGTAGCCTTGGTTCTGCTATAAACAATACCGATTGCTGGCTAGTTAACCTACGGACGTGTATGAGAGCCTTCCCCTTGAACTCGCAAACTTTACAAAAAATATCTCGACCCAGAAAGAATATTTTTTCCATATCGTTGCTAGTGCCTGTCATACTCATTGAAAAGAAGAGAAAAAAGTGCGTGAGAAACGAAGAAACCTATAACGACGACAACAACAACAACAACAACAAAACACATTGTTGATTTATGGTGTAGCAAATCGGCTGTTAGTAAAACGCTCTTAACAAAACTATTACGCATCATAAAATAACAATTCGGCTACAGTTATTAAGATTGCTTTACTGAAAGCAAGCTTAAGATTAGCAGATCTCGTGCAACGCGCAAACTCATCTTGTGCAAAGATATGCCAGCAGCAGCGTTAAGCTATAGCTAAGATCGCTAGGTCGTACTGTGTTCCTTTACACCAGCCATGAGGGAAAAAATATTTCTAAAAACCTTTATTTAAACTGCATAAATTTCAAAACTTGCGTCCTTCCGCACGCAAGTCGAGGTCACCAGGGACGTATCAGCGCATAGTATACGGAATCGCAAGCGGCAAAGTCTAGCCGAAAAACGGTGTTATTTACTGGCCCACTAGAAATACGTGCCCACAATTTTAGCTCAGAGAATTTTGAAACGCTAAGAGATTACGATGCCTTTTCTAATAACAAAAACAATCACTTACCTTCGGTAGCGTTGCTCGGGGAGACGTGGCTGCGCTGGGCGTTCGGGTGTCGAGAAGGTGTTTGCACTTACCAAAGAATAATGACGTAGTTCATCGAAAGTGGGGCAAGGGGCTTCTTTAGGGGTAGCTGTGACACAGTTAACTTTACGGGGTGGATACTGGCTTCAACGCCTACAACTAGATTGCACGTTTTCTTCCTCTCCAAAGACCACGTTTTCTTCCTCTTCAAAGACTGAATAAGATCTTTCCAATACGCTCGGCCATGGCAGTGGGAGGTGCGAGAGAACAGCAATCCTTATACCGCCACGCCAATACAACACATTTGGGTCCCGGTGGATGGGAGAGAAATAGTGAGCCATTATATAGCACTGTTTTCTGTTAAAAGGCCCATAACTAACGTGTAGGCTAATATATAATATGGAGGTAATATGGGATTTGAATACAAAACGTGTTCACGGTAGCCTCTAACTACTGCCCCCCCCCTCCCCCAAAAAAGCACTTTTCGTATACCCATTGAGACTGTCTGCAGATGATTCCTGTAGCCAAACTAAGTAAGTAGCTCACCACACTGACAGTTACCATTAGTTGTAAGGAAACGTGTTTCGTTTTTAACGAAAAGACATGTTGGATTAAAAATGTTCTAAAAAATGTTCCTTACACCCATCTCTTGTCGAGAATCGTACAATAAGTATGATCAACGCGCCGTTTGCTTGTATGCCCATAGTCAGCACCTGAAAGGCCGAAGAAGCCAAGAAGCCAGGTGCCATGGAATTTCTGCAAAGTTTTTTTGTGAAAACTAGACTTGCTGAAATGGTACTAATAGCTTCAAAACCTTGTAAGACTCACAATATGAGGGTCTGCCCCCTAGGAGTTGAGGCGTTTTTAGGAATTTGACTGCTAAAAGATCCATTTTTTAGGTCCAAAAATTACTTTTTCTTCCAGTTGGCCAGTACTTTGTGCTTGTGAAAAGGAGTGATACGTTCCCGAAATGTCGCATTTTAGTGTCATGCACGTTTTTAAGTTGCCTTTTTGTAATGATCATTAAAATAAAAAATTAAAAAAAACTTGTGTGATCATCAGCTATAACTCGAGAAACTTTCATTCAAATACAACATCTTAGATGTAGTATTTTCTTCTTATTCTGATAAGTATCACAAATTACAGTTTCTGGGGCAACTTCTATGGCATAGCATAGTGTTAGGATTGGGGCCAAGCCAAAGGCAACCAAACCCATCCTTCAGAATGTGAATGTTATTGAAAACTGTTTTCAATATGAATCCTTGTTCATTTGTGATGTTTTGTTTTAAATATTACGTTGTTGTGTAACTAAAATACAGTTTTGATTTCAGATTTTCCTATTTTTGTGGTTCCTGGCGTACAAAGTATTTGAAAACAATTAGCAAATCTTGAAGACTCCTCTTCGGACCGGCATAATGGATCGAAAGGATTTCCAGTGTAAAGAGTGTTTTGGCGCATGCAAGCACACAGAAGAATTGGAGAGCCACATTACCTCTGTTCACAAGTCTGAAGAATTGCATGGACATAAAGACCAACACGTCTGTGGAACTGTTCCAGAAATGTTAAGAGACACGGCAGGTTCAAATCTGAGAAGCCAAAATCCTTGTAGCGAAAGTACTAATTCTTCAAAAATGAGTGATGTTAAATCACGTAAGAAGAAATACAGCTGCAAATACTGCGACGTCTCCATTCAAAGCCAAGCTGCCTTAATAATTCATACTAGGATTCACACTGGAGAAAGGCCATACAAGTGTATACAGTGTCACGTTCTATTTAACTTACGTGGGAATATGTTGCGACACATCAGGAGTATTCACAGCACAGCAAGACATTTTAAATGTAAACAGTGTGTTAAAACATTTAAATTGTCTGCAGAATTGAAGCAGCATTCTATCGTGCACACTGACGAGAGGCCCTTTGATTGCCTGGAGTGTTCAACGAAATTTAAAACTAGAAGTACTCTAAACCTGCATATCAAGCGCTGCCATAGGAAAGAAAAGCCACACAAATGTGAAACTTGTTCAAAGTTATTTGCATCCAGTAGCGAAGTAACAACTCACATCAAACGGGCTCATCTAAAAGATAAACCATACAACTGCAGCTATTGTAAAAGTGCATTTAAAACTAAATATGAGCAAAAGTGGCATATGCAACGTAAGCACTTACAAGAACAGCCCTATAAATGCAAATATTGTTCTGCTGCATTCACAACTAGAACCGAATTGAATGGGCATAACAAACGCATTCACTTAAGAAGAGAAAAACTATACAAATGTGAAGTTTGTGAAGCTATGTTTTTTGCCAAACAAGGTTTAAAATTGCATGCTGTTAAGCATAGCAGCGAAAGAACCTTTGCCTGTGAACACTGTTCTTCTACATTCAAAAGAAAACGCGGGCTGATGGCGCATTTGAAATCAATTGTAGCAGAAAGGAAATACAAATGTGCGGTCTGTCCTACTGCTTGTAAGACTAGTGAAGAGTTAAAGCATCATACACTGTTTGTGCACAGTGACGAAAGGCCATTTCAATGCACAGAGTGCGATGCGAGTTTTAAAACAAAAGCACATCTAGTACGACATAGTCATATGCATCGTAACTAACATTTTCAACGTTTCAGGACATACCGTACTAAAACAATATAACAGCAAAACTTATTAACAAGAATCGGTTAAATGTCGACAACCAGCATGGTAGTTTAAGTAAGTCTATTCACATTAAGGAATGCTTACATGATTCACGTTAATAATAACACATTGAAACCTGAAATAGAACAAAGTTATACCAAACTTCTTACTTTTAATATCGAACGTAAGTAACATTTTAGTGTAAAAAAAAAAAAACTTCTGTTCAAAACCCAAAGTACAGAATGACAGCAAATTAAATTAAACGTTATTTTGATTATAGTGCTTTTTCTAACTGAACAGTGGCCCATTTTGTTAACTGCTTAGGCCTTTCTTGATTTAGATTGTAACTGCAGCAGTACACATTAGATGTAATACGTGATTAATGATTAATGTAGTGTAATATGACAAAACATCCTTGAGTTGTTTCCAATGTCAAATTGGTTTCCACAGACTAGTGCTTCATTATTTAAATAAAACCTCAAGAGAATTGAATCTTGTAGTTAACAGTGACACATAAATATATATGTAAGTTTCACTGAATTGTTCACGCGTCAACCACCTCTAAATACAGGAATGTTTAATAGTTGCTGTTGTTGTTGAGGTTCAAGATACTGTCAGCGAAGAATTACACAGTAATTTCATTTTATTAAGTCCATAGTTGAGTTTTATCTGAGAAGGTGCGAACGGTGCATCACAATAAATTCCACACTCGGTATTGCCCTGCCCGAAGACGCCACCAAGCTCCGGACACCACACCTACGGACTAAGAAGGCGAGCACAAGCGACCGGCAGCAGGGAGCCCAATGCCTGTTGAAGCAACGTGACACCCGCACCAGCCTCCCCCAGCAGCCCTCTTACCCGTTCAGTAAGTTGCCCATAATCAGCCAGTATTTGCGCAACCGGATCGTTCTGCCCGCTGCTCAGATTGCGCAGGCACAGGCTCACCAGAAGCTCCTTGGCTCTATACTCAAGTGGTGGCTTGTTGCACTCCACCCACAGCGCCTGGACTGGAGGCAATACGGCCAATAGAAGACGAAGACAAACATTGACGGTGACCTGCAACGTCCTAAGGTGGCCCGTCGCCCCTACCAAGAACTGTAGGTGATAATCTATGATGGATCTCACAAACATCCTATATGCAGCCAAAAGCGCCACCCTCGTGATGTGCTTGTGTACACATAGTGCCCTTAGCACAGGCAATCTCGCTTGCAACTTTGCATTTAACCTCACCACATGCTGTGACCAGTCCAGGGCCGAATCAAGCACCACACCTAGGTACTTCACACTTGTTTTGGAATGCACTGTCTGATTTCCAACGCACAAGTGAACCTTCGCAGGCTGTATCCGTTCGAATCGCGAAAACACGACTACTTCAGTTTTCGCCGGGGCTAAAAACAGACCCCGGTCACAAAGAAGACGACCAATTGTGTCCAGTGCTGCCTGAGCCTGTCCAGTCATCAGATCTAATCTATCGCCTACAAACCAGACAGCCACATCATCGGCATAGCAAATAATATTTGTAGTGGCCCCAACCTTCAGAAGCACATCATTAATTGCAATCGCGAAAAGAGTAGGACTAAGGCAGCTCCCCTGAGGGCGCCCCCTGCTGGTGGTTTCCTCTTTTGACCAGATATCTTTAACCCGCGTCGCAAAGGAGCGCTCCCCAAGCATCGAAACAAGTGTCAACGAGCCGCTGGCTGACACCCATCTTAATCAAAGTTGCTTTAACCCACGCTATGGACACAGTATCATAGGCTGCCTTCATGTCCAAGAAGACTGCCAAGACAACCTTGCCCTGTACCCATGCTTCGCAAATGCTGGAAAAAAGAAATAGGACTGCATCTTGCGCACTCCAATTTGGCCGGTACCCAAACTGCATCCTCGCCAAGCTGTCATGGTATTCAAGGTGCCAGCTTAGACGCCTAACAACCATGCGCTCATAAACCTTCCTGACACACGGAAGTAAGGCAATTGGACGGTAATTCACAAGCTCAGATTGATTGCTCCCCACTTCGTGCACTGGGACTAGGATGGTAAACATCCATGACGGGGGAACAGGAGCCCCCTCAAGCAGTCATTGGAACAGCGCAACCAAATTGTGCTTATCTTTTTCTGACTGGTGACGAAGAACCTCATAATTCACTCCATCGATTCCAGATGCACTCGAGCTCCTACACCTGGCGAGCAAGGACGTAAACTCCGCAAATCGCCATGGCAAGTCACCAGCCAGCGACACAACAGCTGCGGTCACATATGGAGGAGCAACTCCTTCGGCAATGTTGTACACACTGACGAATCTTGCATTAAAAGCATCAGCTCGATTGCTACTGCGATTGCTACTGCTCGATTGCTGCCATACTGTACACTTAATCCTGCATCAACTTTGCCCCACTATGGTTGAGGGCTTTCCAGGCTTGCGAAAGTGAATGCAATTTTGACACCTGTTCACAGAGGCGCTCTCCATACGCCGCTTTCTTACTTCGCAAAAGGAAGTGAGGCTCATCTGCTGTGCCTTTGTAAATCGACCAGGTTTCGTCACATGGGTCCCGCTTCCACGTACGATATGCCTTTCGCCTATCTCACACCGCAATGGTACATTTACACGTCCACCATGGCAAGCGGCCAGACTGGGCCACCGAAGGCCTGAACGGTCACCTAGACGCATGAGCTGCAATCCGCTCCCCGAAGATGCCAACATCTAGCACCGGCCTAGTGTGTCGTCCACGAGTGCATAGCAACCCAGTCGCTGTCACCAACTCCAACCTCCTACGCAGACACAAAGCAAGTGGGAGGTGGTTGCTGCCACGCAGATCGTCCGATACTTCAAACGTGAACCACGATGCAATGCTGCGCGAGCAAATGAAAAAATCAAACACAGATTCTTGTACCCTACCGAGCTGCCAACGAATGAACGTTGGAGAGCCATTCTGCATTACCTGCAACTATGAGCCGCAATAACCTCGGACAGTCGTCGGTCTCTGGTGTCAACGTGCAACGAGCCCCAGTCATGGTGGTGGCTGTTAAAATCACCACCAATTATGACCGGTAAAGAAAACTGGGCAAACCATTGTGACCAGCTCATTACAGTCGGTGTGCCTGTAACATGTAAAAACACGACCATTACCCACTGACCGCACATCCAAATTCTAACCGTTACCGCATCGATACCCCACACCTGGTTAGTGGGATCCACGCTATATGGTAATGACCATTTCAAGAACACACCAACTTTAATATCAGAGTGCACGAAGTAAGCATTCCAGGCTGAGGCATCAAACCCCTGCATGTAGTTGGCTTCCTGGATACTAACGATATCAACGTGATGCAAAAGAAGCTAAACCTCACCCAACCTACGCTGTGCGCCGCGAGCATTCCATGATGCTATTTTGCAACCACCCGTACTTGTGAATTTATAATAGGGGCCCACACTCACTTACCTTCCCCCTGCACCCCTAGACCCCCATCCGACTCACTACAACTTACAATACTCTGGCTGTCCATGACCTAGGACATGAGGAGCTCTTGTGAAACAGCCTCCTTGGTTGGTGGACTGGCATACGAGTGCTCATCTGTATTGCACCCATCTCCAGTCAACTGCCTATTTTCCTGGTCTTCTTGCACAACGACCATATCTTCCTCGCCTCTTTTCTCTCTTTCTTCCGCACTGCTGCTGCAAACAACCACAACACTCGGTTCTACCACCGCACTCGGCGTTGACTCAACGATTTTCTTTCTCTTCGTGCCCCCTTTTTCCGCTTTGCAGGGGGCCTGAGCCACGGACCATCACCATTGCCACCAACTCCTTCATCCTGACGTTTGGACTGATCCATTTCCTCTCCATCAACATTTCTCTGCGTATTTTGACAAGGTATATGCGCAGACTTGAGAGCTACCGTCAAACATGGTGCACTAGTGCTCAAGGCACTCTGCTCCAATCCCTTCTTCTGCTGCTGTCGAGCACATTGCTGAGGCTGATGTAGCCGTTGCGGCTGACCGCGCGCTGTTGTACTTGGCTGCTCCGGATGACTGTTCAATGGCTGTGCCACCGCACGAAGATGCTGGCACAACTGCCGCGGGTCGCGCCAAACCCCGCACACCTCGCACACAATGGCTACCCAAGCGCGACGATAATGGCCATGGGCCTGACAACGTAGACATTTCGGCGCGTGATCGCTCACCAAAACCAAAGTTTAAATCCCCTTAATCAGCACCACATCTGGGACATCCTCTATTGAAACCCCTTCGTGCAGACGCAACATGACATATCGCACTGTCGTCTCACACACCGGCCTCCCACGAATCTGCAGCTTCTCAAACGCATGTTTCTCTAAAGTAGCGATGCGTCCGAAGCCCATCACAACTTCTTGGGCCGTGATCCCTCTCGGTAACCAGTGTAGGTTGGCATTGTACTGTTTGTTCATGCAAGTCGTGCATTTCTACCGGGTACTCGTTAATGTTCAGCCTGGCACGTAGCAGCTTCTGTTTGGCTGCCAGGGATCTGAGTTCCACTTCAAAAACGTGCCATACCCACTGCGACGATCTTACCAGGACCCACTATATCTTCAACTGACAAACACACTTGCGTCATGGAGTTGGGTTTGCCCACTTGAGCACAGACCATCACCACTGACCTTGGCATATATGCATTGGCTAGTTCACCGCCATATAACCTTTTAAGGGCCTGCAAGTTCTTTTAGGGCCGCTGCGGCTCTTGCTCAGGGAATTCTCCTGTATCTTCCACATCCACACCACTCTTTCCCCACATTGTTGCAGCATCTGTCGCTGCATTTGTCTTCTTCACCGCATTCCCAACTACCGATGCACTTAACGACTTACTGACCGCCAAAACTGCTGCATCTCTATCGTCCGCATTGTTATTGTCAGTCCCTGCTGCTGCTGGGCCGCCATTTTGCTTCTTAACCCTAACCTCCGTATCCACACCAAACTCACGTACTCGCCTTTCACTTATGCCTCTTCTTCGTGCTTCACGCATCACCTGCACGAACGTGTCATCTGTGACAACCCCCATGTTGATTTCACCATCAGTGAGCACTTTCTTTCTTCACAACTCTCGCAGGAGATCGTTAACGTCATCCGCCATTTTCGCCCGTCAACAATCGACTTTTTAGCCAATTCATAACAGTACGTGCATGAAGAATGGATCTGGAGTTTGCTGAGTGGCATTGTTTCCTAATTACAGTGGATAAAACAGTGTCTGCGGCCTTGCAGTGCTGGAAACACCGGTTCTCTTCAGATCCGCGAAGTTAAGCAGCATTGGGCTGGATTGATACTTGGGTGGGTGACCACCTGGGAATCTAGCTGTTGCAGACATAGGGCCTTAGGGCTTCGGGCAGATGACCAGGAGTGGTTAACGCTCGTTAAACCTTTAACCCTTTTGGATAAAACAATGTAAAACAATCAAACTCCGGAATGGATCAACCAATCGAAAAAGTGGTCTCTCTGAGGATGAAGCCCAGGGAAATTTTTTGGCTAAGATCATGTTTCAGATTTTAGGTAGGTGCAGTAGTTTTTTCTGAAACCGTGTCACACAAGAACAAGAACAAGAACAACCACAACAAGAAGTGAATGGTTTTCAAATTTACGTGTGCATTTACTCTTGCACGGAAATGCATAAAAGTTGGTATAAATATACCTTCTATACCTATCTACTATCTGGCCAAGTTTGGTCGAAGTATATTGAATACGAACGGAGAAATTAATAGTTCTAGTTTTGTTGGAAAGAGGACTTCAATCATATATATACACAGCTATCGCCGTGTATGATTTTAAGAGTTTTAACGTTTGAAAGGAAGTGTTGCAACAATGCTGCAAAAATTAGGAGTTTACAATTTACACTGATTTTCACTGCACTTCCGCGAACTTGCGATGTATGACGCCGACATTCTTCAGTTAATGGCAGAACAAAAGACAGAGGAGTGGAGGGCAGAAGAGCAGCCACTAGCCTTGGATTCGGGTCCAGCTCCCCGGGCAGCGTAATTGATTGGTGGATGGGTGGCACCTATTGTTGAAAACATTGTTTTAACCTAACACTGAAAGCACTCTGTCAGCACGATTGGCAATTAAACTTGGTATCGATTGTTGGAATTGAATTGAAGGGCTTCTCGTCCCAACAATCGATACCACGTTTAATGAATAGCATTGTCAATCGTGCTGAGAGGGTGCTTTCAATGTTAGGTAGTACCTATTGTTGAAAACATAACCTAACTGTGGTGGGCCTTAGGGCTTCGTCGGGCAGATGACCGGGTGCGGTTAACGCTCGCTAAAACCCTTTGATCTAACTGTGAATTTGGGGAATGGAAGGTCAGTGCCTCAGCCAGTTGGTGTCAGAGCCCGACTGACCATAAGAGCATTCTTCATAACAATTTCCTTTCGAATAGTAGAGGTAGTTTGCAAATTATTAGCCGCAGCCTTTTTTAGTTCAGAGTGAAAGCGAAAAAAGAGAAGTCTTCAAAATGGAAAGCTAGGGTTAGAACTTTTACACGTTGTACCCCCTTAGGATGCAATGTTAGTTTTGATACTTTGAGGGAGCATATTAGCCGGTCACTTTTTTTTTTATTGTACTTCGAAATTTCTCAAATCCCCCACAAAGCCACGGGTCGCATGCGGTGTACATTTTTTAAATAACAATAATAATATTATAATT
>JAHWFP010062520.1:24407-37496 GCA_023313725.1 Lithobius niger
GGTGACCATACCGGACTGGCATACTCCAGAATTGGTCGTACAAAAACATTAAATGCCCACACCAGGGTTTCAATGTCGCGAGAGACAAAGCACCGTTTGATTATGGCCAGCCTCTGTCGTGCCATTTTAACAATGTGGTCGCAATGGGCACCACACTGTAGGTCGGCGGTCAACCAGACACCTAGGTCTTTTACAAGTGTGACCTGATCGAGGGCTTTATCAAAGAGTGCATAATTGTTCATTGGATTTTTTTTTCCAATGTGGAAAGTCTTACATTTGTGTCCCGCAATTGGTAAATTCCACGCCAGGGACCACGTTTCAATTTCCAAAAGTGAAGTAGACATGGCTAGATGATCATTGTGACTTCTGATAATGGTGTACAGTTTTACGTCGTCAGCAAATTTGGGACAGAAAACATTTGGATTTAAAAGCTTCAGATCGTTAATATAGATCAAGAACAGGATTGGGCCCAAAACCGAGCCCTGCGGAACACCACGTGGTGACTGGACTTGAACATGAATCGGAAATACCGATGCATACTTGTTGCGTTCGTGACATGAGAAAATCACAAATCCATTTTAACATATTACCCCCAATACCAATAGCCACCAACTGTTCAACCAGTCTGGAATGTGATACTGAATCGAAGGCCTTAGCAAAATCCAGCAAGACCACATCAACACATTCACCAGCCTCAACTGCCCTTGTCCAGCTATCAAGACAGTAGAGCAACTGTAAAACGGTTGATCTGCCACGTAGAAAACCAAATTGGTCCTCTGACAGCAAACCAGAAGAAGTAAGATAGAGAATTATAATACCCCAATTAGCCCAAGGTTAGCGTCCAAAAAAAACCATTTGCGGCTGGTAAGGCGCATAGGAATTAAATATTCTTCTAGGGATGTTGGGGGCGAGCGTGATCTATACTGGTCGCAGAACTGCTACCAACTTCCAAATGGTTTATCAGACTGAACACTGTTTTGAGGCTACAAATATTAATCCGAATTACATTTTATACAATAAAAGTCACATTCAACTTTTGGAAAATTAACGATGGTATGACCAAAAATGGCGTCCAAAATCGGTTTAGATAGTTATATTAAACGCACGACGCGATTCAGTTTGGTAAAACTGATCTTTGAAATGGGACTGAAGTGACAACGTACCGTAACACTTTTATCCCAGTTAAAAACCATCCAAAATGGCGGCCCAAAATGGAATCCAACTATATTGCTTTTGCCTTGTAACTTCGAAACCGTTCACAGGACTGAACACAAAATGGTTCCGGATAATACTCGGAAGTAACGTTTCATAAAAAAAAAAATCCAAATGGCGGCTTTTTTTTACGTTTTCGTTTCCTGTGACTTCTGAACTGCTCATCACATTGACAAATGGGTTACAGAATATAGTTTTTAACTAACTTTTGATCAAAACAACTCCTATTAAAGTGGCACTATCACCATTTGAAAATCGCACGAAAATACCGTGGCGCCATCTAGTAGCAGTGGCATTGTTAACCCTTACAGCTTGCTGCCAGGTGCACGAGGACGTACCAAATTTTCGCTCAATAATTAAGGAAGCTCATGGCTTGTTTGTTTATTAAAAGAAAAGGCGTTATGCTTTCCTTGATGCAACCATGTGCTAGATTGTTCTAGATAGCGCTAGATGTTGCAAGATACAGCAGGCTTTCAGTCGGTGATATTGCCACTTTAAGTATTTTGAAAATCTAAGTGGTGGTACAAAATGGCCTCCGAAAAAGGTTTTTCTACTTGTGTCTTCGAAACTGTAATTCGAATAATTATTCTTAAATATTGTGAACCAAAAGCCAGTGGCGTAACAAAGTGTCTCTGGGCCTATAGGCAACATTTGTGATCGGGCCCTCCTATTGTTATTCTTCTCCGCCCCTCCAATCTTGGACCTTTTCGACTGTTTTGGTCCAAATGACACACATCTGTACATTGTTGTGTTTACGTAACCCGAACAACCAACAACTTTTCAGCCAATAAAAATTACTTCGTAATGCAAACAAACAATAATGTTTGAAAATATTTTTATAAAAAAAACATGACTTTGTGGTATTTTTAGCCTACTTAACTGTCGAATTATTACAAGCTTTGCTACTAGCTGCATTATTACACTTGTTAAATGGGAACTTGGACTTGCTTAAAACAGATTGCACTTTGAACATGTACCGTTGTTAGGGTTGTTAGCGTTGTTAGTTACTATCTTGAGGCTGTAAGGCGTTACTTTCGGCATGCTTTTCTCAGTGATGTTGCCCATGTCCCTATCTCCAGTCTGGCGGGCCCCCGAGTTGCAGGGGCCCGTAAGCAACGCTTACCTAGCCTACCTGTACGTTACGCCACTGCCAAAAGCCATTTAAAAAGAATAATTCAAATTACAATTTCTCCAAGAAAGGTCCTATTCAGTTATTTTTCCAAAAATACAAGATGGCGACCAAAAAAAGCGTCAAAAATTTAGTTTTTTGGCTTGGGTCTTGCAAACCTATTATTGCGAAAATCTAAGACGCCTTCCGAAAATGGCGTCCAAAAGTCAGGATCAAATTTATATTAATTTTTAGAGCAAATTCCAAATTGGCGGAGTGATTGAAGCGAACGACATCCCGTTGATTTGGCAGTTTACGCGTCTTTTTTCCCGCAGAACCTCTTCTAATCAAAGTTAGTAGAAGTATTCATTGAATTATACGGCTTTACGACATATTTCCTAGGTTTTACACCAGGTGTTAAAACTACAAAATGACGTCCATAAAAGTGTTTTTGGTATATAAATCTTAGATCCATCTTTAGACTCAACGCAAACCGGAAGCTGATATTCAGAATAAAGCATTCGTCAAGAAAGAACCCATTCAATGTTTGTTCAAATTAAAAATGCCCACCAAAACAGCGTCCAAAAAGAGTTTTTATATGAAGACGAAATTATACATTACCTTCAAATTTGTAGCATTCCTTCTTTAAATGCAACTCCCCAGAAAAGAAGAACTTCTGGCCCTGAGGCCTGCCAGCTATAGGTAGCCTCAGCTAGGTAGGTTCACTCCTCCCGAGTATATATTAAGGAAAATTGAAAATTAGCCAATAGCGAAAATCATACACTAGAAATAACGTAGTTCAGTAAGCCACCTTTATGCAGTTACGTTTCGTCGGAGTGACATGACCCGGATTCGAACCGGCTACCCAGTTCGCCCCCAGATCACTTGCACAGAGCCTTAATCGCTATGGCCACATCCTCCACTGGCATAAAGATAACACACTGAACCCGTTATTAAGGTCACAACCGTGACCAGGGCTCCATTCGACCGAAATTCACTCGGCCATAGACAATGGAGAGGGAAGACAAATCATACACTCACAAGGCTCAACTGAACTGCTAAAGGTGGCTTACTGAACTACGTTGTTTCTAGTGTATGATTTTCGCTATTGGCTAATTTTCAATTTTCCCGAGTATATACGCAGTTGAGCCGGCTAGGCCTCATTTTTCTTCGTGTCTGCTGCGTCGTCGCGCTCCCCGCTCCGGTATTTCCTTTGCCTTCGCCGTTACCTTGGTACCACTTCCTTCGAACCCTCAGGACTTCATTGGCAGTGCTACTACCGTTCTTCGCACCGAAGAAGGATTTGGCCCGGGTATCCACCCCACCACCTTCGTCTCCTTTGCGTTAGGCCCTTTTGCCTTAAAGACCTTATATATCTGCCTTAGCCTGCTTCTTTTTCGCATGGTAATTTCAGCCTTCCTGCTGCTCCTTACAATGAAGAGATTTCTTCGCCTTCATTGGGCTTGAGTGTAAACTCAAGTTCCTCTTCGCCCTCCAGGATCCTTACACATCTTTTGCCATCGGATGGTGTCCTTCGCCACCTCTTGTCGCCACTCGTCACGAAAGCATAATGTGAACTAAATACGTTCAAGACTATTCTGGAAAGGAAAGGTGACATAGATCTTTTATGTAAAAAGCAACTATTGAACCCCAACATCAACTATATCACCAACTATACCCTTAATTAGCACGAACGGTCCCTTTTTAAATTGGTAGTTATAGTGATTTTCGAGCTTATAGCCTCTAATAGATCGAAATAGGATATTGCATAGAATACTCAGAAAGATGGGGATGCATTCTTTCCATAAATTCTAACCAACATTGTTTAAATGAGGGACCATCCTATGCCCAGTTAAAGGTGAAGAGGTTATAGCGTATAGCGGCGAAAGCATACGGTGATTTTCGAACTCAGAAGTGCTCTTGCGAGCTCTCTAATAGGCCGAAATAGACAGGCTTAGGATATTAAGAAATATGGGGATCTATTCTTTCCATCAATCCTAATCAAAATGTTTATCTTACATGGAAATGCAAATATCAGCAATACATTGGCACTTTCAAATTGGAAAAAGCCGCTACAGAATTACAGCTTCACCGTTAAATGGGCGTAGGATAGTGACTTTCCAAGCTAACCAATTTTGGTTAGGAATGATGAAAAGAATAAATTCCAGTCTTTAAAAATATCCTAAGCATGCCCATTTCGGGCCATTAGAGAGCTCACAAGAATTTGAGAATCACCATACGCTTTTACCACTACGCTATTAACTCTTTATCTTTAAATGGGCGTAGAGTAAATTCCGATCTTTCTGAATAGCCTAAGCATGTCTATTTAGGATACTAGGAAACATGCTTTGGGCCTATTGTAGGCGGAGCGAACGGATCTTCATTTCAAACTTATATTTAGTTTTTATTTTAATGACGTTACCACATTTGTTAATGCTACTTAAAAATCTGGGTGCAATAATTAATGGGCTTCGTTGGGCTGTTTGCCTTTTGGTGTGACGTACTGCTGTTTTTTGCTGGCCTTTTTCTTAATTTAGCTTTTTTTTTAATGTAGGCCTATGCTACGTGTGAAATTTACGTTAACAAGCTTCCGTTTGCTCTAGCATTTAGTTTTTGTGTAGTTATTTGTAGCCTCTTTTCACAGCCAACACTGAAGATTGGCTGTGAAAAGAGCGGCGGCTCAAAAAGCCAACGCTGTTTGAGCCACCGCTGGCAATAATTCTTACATTGTTTACAGGAAGTGCTGTGCAAAATGTAGTCCTTAGATTAAAATATTAATAATAAGGCGTTTAACTGCAAGCCAAACAATCATCAGTACGATAGTTTTTAACAATAGTCAGATGATTCAAAAGGTTCACAATACTGCTTTGGTATAAGTTTTGACACCGCCACCAACGAAAATGTTGAGCCACACACCTCTAACACGCACTGCAAGATAATATATTATTTCCTAACTGTAACGGCGATCTCTACTATATAAGCTAAAAGAAATAACCATCACAATTTAGGTTCAAAATGTGTTAGCTTTTAGACCTAGTTTTAGGTTTTAGGCCTAATTTTTAGCGTTTAGGCCTAATATTTTTCTCCGAATTAATTTCGTAAGTAGCATCTTACAACAGTGGTTCAAGATTAAGCCTATTCCTTCATGCGATGCAACACGCTTTTGGTTTCGATGCTTCGCGTTACCTTGGCAACCAGGAATCCACAAACTGAGAGAGGTTTATTGTTTCGTGCTTGCGTGTTTCGTCTGATGTCAATATCGTTTTATCATACCGCTTGGCCTTGATACGACAATTTCAGGTTTCATATTCGGGATTCCCATCTCTAGTGTAGACGCCGCTTTCGTTGCCATGTTGAATTGAATAATCTCCAAGCATTCTTTTATCAAATGAAACTAACGTGTGTCGTTAATGGAATCTTTTTGTTTTTTTATGGTTGCGTTTGTTACTGTAGAGGTTAAATACAAGCATCAAATGTTATTATTTCGTTGAGTTACGTCGAAAAAGATTATTAGCTAGAAAGAAGCAACCAATATTTAATTTGCCGTGTTTTTTTAAAGTTCACTTGACTACTATTAGCATGGTGTATGCTTCGTCGGAATTCCCTAACTATTCAGGATTCCAAATTTACAATGGTGAGTGTTAGAAATTAATTCGAAAATTTTAAAATTTCTACAGTAATAATTGTTCGATTTATGGCACATTTTGGTTCAGCAATACTAATCAGGGTATGAAACGTTGTACCAAATTTCATTCCAATCCGATATTTTGTTTGAGCTCCACCCAGACTAAAAATGTGCAACCAACGGACCAACATTTTGCAATTTGATGTCCGTTATAGGCTACGCTTCGCTTGCTCGCTCAGCCAATTAGAGAGCTCGCAAGAGCACTTTAAATTTGAAAATCACCATACGCTTTCACCGCTATGCCATTACCTCTTCCCCTTTAAATGAGCTTAGGACAGTCCCTACCTAAGCAAGACATTTACGGTTAGGATTGATGGAAACAATTAATTCAAACTGGCTGTACCCCCGGCGTAACGTACGCCGGTCTAGCCAGTTCCCGAATACCTAATTACCGGTCGGAATGGCGCCGACACCCTCCCCCCTTTCTACCCCCCCCCCCCCGCATCCTCCTGCCTCCCTCTCCCCTATTCTCCCACTGCATGGTCAGATTGAGCCACCTTCCTGGTCACCCCTTTCCCCTTTCTCGCTTGAATTTCTGTAACACACACACGACGCACACATATAATGAATTTACTCAGTTCCGCCCAAGCCTATTATATATATAGATCTTTCAGAATATCCTAAGGATGTCATTTCGGGTATTAGAGAGCTCGCAAGACCACTTGAAATTCGAAAATCTCCCTACGCTTTCATTGCTACGCCATTACTTCTCCACCTTCAAATGGGCGTAGGACAATACATAGCTATGCTAACCAATTTTGGTTAGGTTTGATGGAAAACATTGTTCAACACTTTTCAGAATATTCTAAGCATGTTCATTTCAGTCCATTATAGAGCTTGCAGGAGCACTTTGAATCCGAAAGTTACAATACCCTTTCGCTGCTCTGCTACTACAACTTCACCTTCAAACAAGCGTGGGATTGTCCTTGTATAAGCTATGCAATAATTTTGGATAAAATTGATGGACGTAATAGATCGCCACCTTTCAGAATATCCTATACCACGTGCCATGGCTGTTTGTTGTGACGTGCATATCACGTGAGTGGGCTAGTCCAATCAGATGGCCAAACAGACGTTGTTCTCGTTCGTCATTGGCTAACTCATGGTGATGTCACGGCAAACAGCCATTGCGCATGGTTTAAGCATGTCCATTTCGGTCTATTATAGGACTCGCAAGAGTACTTTGAATCCGAAAATCACTACAACAAACCAACGTAAAAAGGAGCGTTCATGCGAATTAAGGGAAATATGGGTTACAAATGTTGCTATACGTAAAACCTGTATATCACCTTTCCTGCCCATACGTACTGAACGTTTCTGTTTCACATATGCTTTTGATGGGTTGATAGTTAAGGAGTTACAGTAAAAAAAAAAAACTTTTTTTTTGGGGGGGGGGAGTCACTCATTCTCCTTCAAAGTTTTTTTTTAAACTTGCTATCATACCTAATTTCTCTAGTTAACCTTCATGTGCATCCATGCCGAATTTCATGCTTTTCAAGAAAGTAAAGAATTCAAGTCCTTGGCTTACCTACTATTTTTCATTATTCATTCTGAATTTCATTCTGGCTTACCTACTATTATTCATTATTCATTTTCATCATTCATTCTGAAATCCACACTATTAAAACTAACGTACACCAAAAACGATTTCTAATAATTAGTTTTTAACAACTGGTTTCTAGCAATTTCCGATTGATTTTCCTTAATTTCCGGTCTAAAATATACCCGATTATCTAATTGGAGAAAAGAAAGACCCTTTCAGAGTTTTACTTGGTCCGCATGACAAATTTCATCACATTCGGTTCAGTAGTTTTGGCGTGATGTTATTACAAAGAAACCACAATGAAATAAGCCACTGCATACAGAGCTCCACTTCAATTAATTGGCTTTTTACAGATTTATTTCACAAACGTTTAGTTTACAGTTGGCCGTATACGATGGAGTTAGTCGTATACGATGGAGGTTCGTAAATGAAGCGAAATGAAGTCTTTCATGTTTCGACGTTTCGAGATGCTTCAAAGTAGTCTGATCCTTTTCTAACCAATCAGAGAGAAGTACACATTCCTCAGACGTGGATCGGAAGGAAGGCGAACCTTAATTAGCACCACGAAAACGAGAACTTGCTGTCTGTGATACGTCACTAACGGTGATTGTAATTATGTAAACTGACTTCATGGTGAGCAGTAGCCATGGTCTGATTTACAGTGCTGCTGCTTAAGTTCAATGTAGAAGCTATAGAAGGACCCTCGCAAATGTAACCTCGCAAGTTTCATTTGAAAAGCTTATTTTTTTTTCTAATGGACTGTCAGTGGTACGATGAATACTGGTGTGGCGCTAGTTCAGGGTCCCTCATCATTCTTAGGCTACAAGCTTTCCTAAGCTGAGTCTAACGTAACTCTCAACTTGACTCATTGCGTGACTCGCCTTGTGATCTCTAGTATGGTATGTTCGGTTACTGTTCGGGCACTGTAACTGTCTGCCTAAACTAAATCTTAAACTAGCGGTTCCCAACCTTTTCTACAGTATTCCTCCCTCCGAAATATGCTGCATGATGGTGTAGAAAAGCAATGATGCTGGTAACGAAATTGCAACAGAGAAAAGTATTCTGACCAAACTGCCAAGCTTGCATTCCTGAAAATACTGATATAGCATTTGCCCTAAGTTCGCTAGTGTCAGTATGGCTCAGTATGGTTCGATTCCCCGCTCAGGCAGTCTGACATATAAGTCCAAAAGGCAACGCAAATAGGTTTGCATTCGTATAACCTCGAGCCCATTGGCTTTCCGTCCCGTTTTGCCCCACCCACCTCAAGAGAGTGAAACAGAAAGAGTTCCCGCTGATCACAATTTTTACCTTTCAGTGAAATAAGGAAAAACTGTTGTAAAGTTTGTGCACAGAATTATAGCTTGTGCATGTTAGTAAAATGTAGTACGCTTACGATACTATTTATACTGATTTTAAAGATACGAACAGACATGGCGTGAGTATTTCTAAAATATTGCCGGTGGATTAAATGGCCAAGGCGGTTGAAAAGAAAAACAATTAGGAATAAGAACCTACCAATTGTTCTCCGGGGTATACGTTTGTTATGAAGTTGGTAAACTCTAGAAAACTTAGGAAAATGATTTATACTAACTTCTTAAAAATAACATAGAAGTAGTTCGTTGATTAAACTAAACTTAAAATTTGCTATGTTTACTTCAGTTTAAGCCCATGCACTAATTCGTTATTATTCTCTATTCTTTGCAGCATCAATTAACTCTTCTTCTAAGTAACTGACGACAGAAGTGAGATGTCTGCATATGTTTGATGTGTTTTTACAATATTTGTAAGCAACGGTGAAACCTCGAACGATGCCGCGGCTTGAACTCTGACATAAAAACTTGACATAAAAAAATATGTTCAACAATTTCACGAATGAAATATTTTGGTTTTAGGGTGAATGAAACTTGCTGGTGCGTGCAGTGTGTAAATTTGCGTATCTAAAGACTTGGCTGTTAGTGACGTAAGGATTTAGAAAAAAAAAACCTCGAAACATGACGAAACGTAACCGCTGTGAGCATAGAAGTACTCGCGGCAATGGAAAACCTTACCAATGCAAAGAATGTGGTTCTTCTTTTCAAACAAGTTATGAGCTGAAGAGGCACTGTAGAGTACACACTAGTATGAGACCGTATAAGTGCGAAGAATGTGGTGCTGCATTTAAAAGTAAAACTGAAGTAGCGGTACATAGTCGTCTGCACAAAAATGAAAAGTCTTACAAATGCCCTGTTTGTAGCAAGGCATTTGCATTAAATGGTCCTTTGACCACTCACATGAGAATTCACACAGGAGAAAAACCATACAAGTGTTCGGAATGTGAAGCTGCATTCGCGATCGTAGGCAACCTCCAGAGGCACACCAAAATTCACACAGGAGTGAAACCTTA
This sequence comes from Lithobius niger, assembly GCA_023313725.1. Classification (NCBI taxonomy): domain Eukaryota; kingdom Metazoa; phylum Arthropoda; class Chilopoda; order Lithobiomorpha; family Lithobiidae; genus Lithobius; species Lithobius niger. The sequence goes on from JAHWFP010062520.1 coordinate 34,339, forward strand.
CAAATGTGATCAGTGTGTCAAGTCCTTTAGCCTGAAAGCTAATCTTACACGACACATAATACATATTCATTCTTCAGAGAGACCGAACAAATGTAATCAGTGCCAGAGTGCATTTAAAACACTAGCAGAACTAAAAGCACACCACAGGATTCACGTTAAAGGCAGACCTTACGAGTGCAAACATTGCAACAAAAAGTTCATCACTAAAGCTGGCATGCAGTTGCACATCAAACGTGTCCATGAACGTGCTAAGCGGCACAAATGTAGTCAATGCCAGTATACGTGCCTGACCACATCAGAATTAACGCATCACAAAATGACACACGAAACTGGCAGAGACTTTGGCTGTAAAGAATGTTCTGCGAAATTTAAATATAAATCATCGTTGCAGATTCACATTGAATGCGTACATGAAAAGTTGAAGCTCAAATGTGAAGAATGCTCTTATGTATGTTATACCATTGCTTATTTAAATAGACACATGAAACAGCACACTGAAACTGGAAGAAACATCGAGTGTGAAGAATGTTCTAAAAAATTTAAAGGTCGTCAAGGACTGCGGCTTCACAGGCAACGTGTCCACGAAAAGCTTAGGCATCACCAATGCGGTCAATGTGTATACGCAGGATTTACTGCATCAGCCTTAAAGGAACACCTAAGGGTACACAAGAAGGCACACAATGCTGCAGTAATTAAGCTGGATATTCACAGCAGTTGTCGGGACAAATATTTTCCGTGCAGTGAATGTCCCTCAAGGTTTAAAACGAAGTCAGGGATGAAGAAACATATCAAGCGTCTCCATCAAGCAGCTGTACATCACCACGGTTCGGCTGTATTTGTGACCAAAGAAGGTTTACAGCTTCATGCAAACGTGATCAAAGAATGCAGCGCAATTAAAGAAGAAAACGTGATCAAAGAAAAAAACGTGAACAAAGAAGAAAACATGACTAAAGAAGAAAACATGAACAAGGAAAACGTGAACGATCAAAATGTGAACCAAGAAAACGTGAAAAAAGAAGTAAGCATGATCACAGAAGAAATTGTGATCGCAGAAGAAAACGTTATCCCAGAAGAAAATGTGATCAAGAAAGAAAACATGATCATGGAAGAAAACGTAAACAAAGATGAAAACATGATCACAGAGAAAAACGTGAAAAAAGAAAAAGAAGAAAATGTGCCCACAGAAGAAAATGTTAACAACGCAGAAAACCTGAACAAAGAAGAAAGCGTGAACAAAGGTGAAAATGTGGATTCAGAAGAAAATATGGTCACAGAAGAAAACGTGTTCACTGAAGACGTGACCAATGCAGAAAATCTGATCACAGAAGAAAACGTGAAAAAAGAAAAAAACATGATCACAGAAGAATATGTGGTTACAGAAGAATACTTGTGCACAGAAGAAATCGCGATCCCCGAAGAAAACATGATCACAGAAGAAAACATAAGCCTAAGAGAAAGTGTGACCACAGATGAAAACTTGATTAACAAAGAAAACGTGTATAAAGAAAAAAGCGTGAACAAAAAAACAAACATGACTAGAAAAGAAACCGTGGTCAAAGAAGAAAATAATTTTAATGAGGAAAATGCGTAATGTGAAGAATTAATGCCAAAATACTCTCAAAGCAGCAGGATGCAAAAAGTCGCCGACAGATCAAATGAATAAACCATATAGTAAAAAATATTAAAGTTGGTAAACTCTTTCATATTAACGAACAAAACAATATAAAAGTAAGTGATTTTAAGTAACTTGTAATATTGAAGGTTTTTGGCACGTTAGACTTAGAGCACTTCGGCACTAAATATTGTTCGTATGACAATGTTGTGAATTTTTAAAATTTTACCAGTTGTAACACTGTAAATGTTTTTTGTTTTTGTTTTTAAAAATAATAAAAATAGTATGGTAGTAGTTTATTGCTCACTTAACATGAAGTTGACTCACTTGTATGAGTCTGCCATACAAATTAATACAAGATATAATATACTTATCAGGGTCGTCGAGAAGTTGGCCCGTGCTTGGGTCAGCATTTGTCATTCCAGTGCCCGGCCGCCAAAAAGAAAAAAAAAACGAAAATTTACTACATATTAACTTGAATTTCCTATATAAATCCTAAAATTGTCAAAAAATTTAGGAAATTTCATAAATTTAAGGAAAAAGTTTTTTCGAAATTTGCTTCATATTTGGACCAAACCAATTTTTGTAGTACTTGTCCACTATCCGACCCATGTACTAAATTGTTTTTTATATGCCGACGACAATATACACTGCCTGCCTTACATGCGTTCTCCTTCGTAGCGAGCGCAATGCCTAGGAAACTTGTTGGCTTCCCTGCTAGCCTTGTAGTTACCTTCATGCGTGGCGCAGTCGCCTATAAAAGAGTCCAATCTGGACCATACTTCATCTTTCTTTCTAGGACACCATCACAAGTGGTTGCTCGCTTCCACTCTCCTAGCATATCGGACTATACAACAACATGACGCGGCTAGCACCAGTTCATCTAACCTCTTAAATCAAGCTCTGGCCTTAGGCCAACTGACTTCCGGATCCGATGGACTCCCCAATTATTGTTCTTGTTGCTGCCGACTCGTCTCATGACCAAATAATGCTGAAGTTCCTCATACAGTCATCCAATACAGACGCAGTCGCACCATTCGATGGGCCTACATGGTGACCGGAAAAAAAGCCTCGGAAAAAAAGCTTGGAAAAAAAAGCTGATGGAAAAACAAGCCTTGGAAAAAAGCTGATGGATAAAAGACGATAGAAAAAAAAGTCCCGGAAAAAAAAGCCGGGGAAAAAAGAACTGATGGAAAAAAAAGCTGATGGAAAAAAAGCCCTGGAAAAAAATAAGCCACGGAAAAAAAGGCCGATAGAAAAAAAAAGCGCGAAAATATCTGGGTAAAAATTTACAAAAATACTACCTAAATGCACTTAACGTGTGTATTAATCATTCATTAGCTGCATGTTGCTCTATCAAGGTCACCTTTGGAATCCCGAAAGGAAAAGAAATCACAAGTTTCCTGCCAAATTCCTTAACTGGGGAGGTTGTGGGGGAAAGGGTCGTCCTCACTTTGGTCTGGTGACCTTCGATCGTTAAATGATAAATCATGAAATGACGAGTTTCCGCCATAATTTGGATATGAGGGGAGGGGGGGGGGGGGGG
>JAHWFP010062525.1:0-28341 GCA_023313725.1 Lithobius niger
GGTTCAGCAATCACACCATCTTCATTTGCGTCGCTGTCATCCGTGGGTTCTGCTGTAGTCGTCAGATTTGCCTCATTGTATTCCAAGTCCATTGTAGTGGCAGTGGTATCTATAACAACAGGAGGTGTTGGCAGTAAAGGAATAAGATTTTGCATCAGCTCCGTCACGTTCCCCTTCAGCTCGGTTTGATATTTTCGAACTGCGTCCAACGAGTTCTCTATATATTTTATATTATTTTTCAGCGTTTTCATATTCGCACTTTCTGCTGATATCTGTTGCCTGATGTAATCGATTTCGCTTTCGTATTTGCCAGCCTGCAATTCATACGCTTTTACTTCATTTTCCATCCATTTTTGGGAATTTTCGGTGTCGTCCATTCGTTTGTCCAAGTCCTTTTGGTTCGCCATGAGTCGCTTCACATCTATGGCAATACTTCCTCGGAAGTCATCCAACGATAGGTCTGTTACATGCAATAACCTTCTCAGGTCTGTTAGGTTTGAGTCACAAACTTGCCATACAGACTCTATCTCTTGGCTGTTTGTTAAAACGGAAGCATTGAAGACATTGAGAGCGTCTTCCCAGTTGGTGACGTCCGCCTTAAGATTGTCCACTTCTTCAGCTACAGAACCCATCGTCTGCCAGATTTGTTGCATCGTGACATTCGTTTCTTTAACACTTTTAAGAACTGACTGCAGTTCTCGGTTATGTTTCGTGAAGAGCATGTCAAACGTAAACATTCGGCCCACAAATGTCTCCACTTGCATTTTCACTTCGTTTATGTCGCCTCCGATGAAGCCCACCTCTTTGCTGACATTGCGCAATTCAGCAGCTAAATAAGTCTGCTGCGACGTCAGTCTGTCGACTTGTCCTGTCACATTAGCAAACTTGGAGTTTGTCGTTTTTTTCACTGTCTCCACTTCTCGCGAAATGTTTTCCATAAATTCATCTCCTCGATACGAAAGCTGAGCGAGACTCGAGCTGACAAAACCCATGTTTTCTTCCAGCTCAGTTACTCGCACCCTCAATGTCCGATTGACGTTCTGCATGACATCTTGATGTCGACCCAGAGCCGTCTCTTGTTTGTTGGTTGCCTGCTTCAAATCCCAAAGTTCATTTTTCATGGTCTCGCTTTTGGTCTTTTCCTCTTTGAATAATGTTTGCACATCGTCCACTTTCTTCTGCAGATGGCCAATCTTTTCTTCCAGGACTTTTCGTGTCCCTTCTTCTCGCTCCAATGTCTGTCGAAGAGTTTCGCCAGTCCTTGTTGAGCTCAGCACGTTTTCGTCCCATTGCCTGACGGTGTTCTCTACTTGTTCCAGCCTGTTGTGAATCGCTGGAAGAGACATGGCGTCTTTGTGACTTATGCCATGATTCGGGGCATCAGCGTGGGACGTGTGCGTCACATTGTCATGGTTGCCGCTAACATGTGCCGTGTGAGGTTGTGGTGCATGATTCTTCATGAAGCTTTCAACATGTTGACGAAATTGCTCCATTTCACTGCGGTGGATGCCATGCTCAAATTTGAACTGGTTAACATCGACCTGTAAAAAGTAAGGTTCATTGTAAGGTTCCTTGGCCAAAGGTACAAAGTTTCCTTTGTAACGATTACAAATCTCTGAACGAATAACTGTAACGCTGCTAAGTTTAGAATTTTATGTTTTTGTTATCACTACAAGGTACAGCCCTCATAAAAAAAAAAAAACAGTCATCTGTACTGGTAGGGGTGCAAAATTGCTAGCCAGGCCTTGTTGTGTCCACTTTTCAATGATTTTTTTTTTAAATAAGAGGAGGTAAAGAGGAACTATCAAGTTTCAGGCAATATTTGGCTTGGTCTGAATGACTTTGGGACAGTTATCAAGGGTGAATGGAACATTGTAGCCTGAGGCAATGTTCTTGCAGCGGTAGGTTAGGTTACATTAGCGTAGGCATTGTTTTTTAATTTTTCGTAAATATCTCAGAAGAATTTGGGCTATCTATGTATGGTATAACCGTCCGCAAAGCCCTTGAAAATGTGCTTTGATTGGTTTACTGGAAAGTCAAAATCCGACAAATTTGAAAACGTTTTAGCGTAAACAGGAAAAGCCTCAGTCGAACTTATTTAGGTTGTGGCAATTAACTCAATAACGGTTTGAGCTCATAACTTCTTGTAAGTTTTATTTAAAAGTTAAAATTCATCAAAATTATAAAGTCATTGAGAAAATAACTGACACATCCATTACACTCAAACTCAAGTCTTAAGGTAACACTACCATTCAAATGACAGTGGTACAAGCACCCCCACCACAATTAGAGAGGAGTGCATTACTAATTCCAGAGGTTCTGAGAAACTCCTGTAAAGGGTTTCATGGGAGATGGGTGGGTGAGAGGCTAGACGGGTACGCACGTTGGGGTGTTTGGAGCACGTGCTCCCCCCCCCCCCATGCTTTTAACCCCAGATGACATTTTGTCTGCCCTTGTTTCCCTGTCGGAAAGTTCCAAGATTTTCGTCAGGGAACATCTGCAAGATACCAGGGACAAAACGGTCATTCACAACAAAACCCTCACAAAGATTGCAACGTGCGTGGATATTACGTTCCATTTGGTGAAATGCTACTATTTGACTGCATTGGTTTGTGAGAGTAATTAAAATAAATGTCCTATTTTGCAATAATTAATAAATTAACAAAACTGTTCACCTAACTATTGTTCAAAAAAAATTATTATCTCTTCTTTTTGGAAAATAATATGAAGATCAGTAGAAAATAGCTAAGAGCGAATATTCAAACATTATGAATAAGAAAGTGCAATAAGCCAACTTTATACAATAAGGATACCTTTCATTTGAGTGACATGACTTGAATTCGAAACTGTGAACTGGCTTTTTACTGGTTATTTCACTCAATCATGACATAGTGGCTTCACTGATATGCCTGGGTTTTTTTTTCCAATAAAGACGAATGTCAGTGATTTGGTGAAGGGGCATTTTGCCACCTCTAGTCACGTCACCCAAATGAAACTTAAGTGTGTATAAGTGGTTTACTGAACGAAGTACATTATTTCTAGGGTAGGATTTTCGTTATTTCCGACTTTGTGGTATTTACAGCTATGTATGTGTATTTGTAGATAATAAAATACAAAGAAAAACCAAAGGAAGTTATGTACACTGAAAATACCAGTTTAAAAAGAACATCCATCTGCATAGGAACTTGATTTATTTTCAAACCACATGCAAGATGCAAAAAATTACGAACGGTTTTACAATAAAGTTCAAGCAGATGTACTTGGCCTTTTTTAATTTAGTTGCATCAAGTACACGAGTTTTTTATGAATGCAAAGTAAAAGCAAAAACTACCCAAGAATGGTTCCTTTAACTTGTGGATACTTGTACTAATGTCATTTCATCATCGGTGAGTAAAAAAATAATATAAACTTTCTAGTTGATCGGTAGAAGTCATAAATGAGAGCCAGATTTTGAGTATATCAGCTTAACGTAATAGCATTTAAAGTTGATATTCTCCATAGAGAAATAGTTTTGGGCCTTTTCATGGATCAGATTAATGATCTTTGCTTTATCTATGAAGTTTTGTGGGTGTTTCACCTCATGGCAAATAATTGCTGCAATGCACTCGCATTACGTAGATGCTATATGTCCCCTTTACATAATGATGTTTCACCTCGATATGTTACACCCATAGATGAAAAGCTTTGGGTCTTTCTATGGATAAATAATCTTTGACCTTCGTTCATGATGTTTTTGGGACATGTTGCTCTAGCCCAAAGGAATAAATGAATCTTACTGGTTCTGTTAGAAAGCCTTACTTCAACTTCATTTAATTATGTTTCTAGTGAATTGAATGAATGATAGTTTATTGCATAATGACTCGAAGTTTGTTATATATGGCAATTACAGCTCATGGGGAAATGAATTAGGACAACAAACTATCCTCAGCATCTTGCAGGACTGCCATGCCCTGAACATGATCATGAGCACGTTGTCGCAAAAAAGTTAGGTTCCTTGGTGTTCGAACTTCGGACCAGCCAGACAATAGTCCTTTTGCAGCAGTGCCTCCCAAACCAAAGCCTCAGCTTTCGGGGCCACCCCGACAAGTCTTCACCAGCAGATTGTTCGACGCCAGAATCGTTCATCACAGGGCTGCCTGCTTTAGCAACACTGCAAGGTCGAGCGTGAACATTTTGCTGTCACGGCAGGCTTGATGGTTGTGACAATGCAGGTGTTGAACACTTTAAGTAGCACCATGATAAACGACGGCAAGCAGATGGGGGACGCTGCCACAAAGCCATTACAGCCAGACATGTCGGTCAGAATGGAAATGTCGCCTAAAAATTTGAGTTTAGATGTACTGGTGTGTCACTGATTTCTCAACAACTTTGCCAAATTTTTACTGATTTTTTTTTCTCTTTCGGATATCTTCTTACCAAAAGTTAATGGCTAAAACTGATCTTGAGTTAAGTGCCGCAAACTAAACGAGGATGCACAATGCTATTCTTTGATTTTGCTCTAACTCTCTCAAATTTTGGAGGTTTTCATTTCCAGTACACCACTCACAACATCTTTTTAAGCGCTTTGCGGTGGTGTTGATTCCGTTATTCCCTTGCCCTTGTCTACCACCACGAACGTGTTGGGCATGAACAGGGAGAAACTAGTCAATGAAATGAGAGCCTTGTGAGGGCTTCATGTGAGGGTTCTTTGTGTGGGTTCCTTTGAGAGTTTCTTGGCAGTGATCGCGCTGAGTAATACCAAGAATTTATAGGGTTGGAAGGAGAATTTGTGACTGAGACCCATACTGAAACGTCTTGGATTCGTTCACATTAGTTCAGTCTTAGTTTATAGAGGGCGCCACTTGTTTTATGTGGGAATTTCTACTCAGTTTTTAGCCTAAAATTAAACTAAACTAAACGAAACTAGCTTATATTTAATTATTATTTAGCCTAGCTTAGTTGTAATTTAGTTTACTTTAGATTTGGGCTGGAAAATGAGCAAAAACTACGAGATAGAACACGTGGCGCCCTCTGAAAACTCGGACTGAACTAATGGGGACGAATCTAACGTGTTTCAATAGGGACTGTTTAGAATTGCAAATTCTCCTCCCAAACCCTATAAATTCTTGGTAACACTTGGTCTGTTTGGCAGATCATGTACGATCCTGGCTCACAGATACCTATGCGACTTTAAACAAAAAGCTTATCTGGATACACCGCCGAGGGATTCAAGGGTTAAGCACGACGACCCACTTACTTATTCAATTGGTTTCGTTTTGGAATCAGTTTCGTGAATTAGCAGACCGCAGACTCAGTTGGAAAGGAACTAAGGAAGTACTCAACGGCGTTGGTATTTTTTTTTTGTCCCGAGTACCCCTTGTTTCCTGTCCACTCGTTGAACGTGGAATTTAGTTAGGCAGTGACAATGAAGAGGGAATGGGTACGAAATGGTACGAAATGTGAATGGTCACTCAAGGGTAGGAAGTGTGAAACTTGGTATAAAGTGACGCCAAATAGTTAGTGCTGTGCGCCCAACCAACATGGTGTACAGAGATGGTCTTCAGCGTTTTGAAAGAATCTGTTATTCGTAGTATGAAGAATCTGTACGCCATGACACGGAATATGGCCCTACACTCTGAAAACGCTGTGAACTAACTACGCATCACTGTGTACTATAATACATAGAGACGATGCTCGAGGCATCCACCCACCCAAATTCCCTGGCGGCAGATGTTAAGTGGAAGAAGTACCACCATTATTACAGTTGTTTTTTGCCGCATGAGGGAGGAAACCGGAGTACCCGGAGGAAACCCTCGTGCAACGGGCGGGAAACAACCGGAGAAAAACCACTTCCCATCGCCAGGATTGAACCCGGGTCTGTACGAAGCCAGAGATGTAGAGCTGGGACCAGGACGCCTATCGAATCTGACGCCCCAGTGCTCGCAGCTACCCGTGCACCCTATAGACAACCCTATAGACCACTATAGACCAATCTCCACACGAATTATGTGCTGAAAGTATACACAGTGTATGTAGTGGTAGTAATATATAATCTGAACACTGCCGGTGTACTACCAGTGCACACACTGAGTAGTGCCAGCACAGAATTCCTGTGGGTCTGAACTGATACACAGTGATGTGTACTGTGAGTGCACAGCATTTTCGTAGTTTATATGGGATGTAGTATAGGATGAGAAAAACTGACATAATATGAGGTCGTATTATATTTATAACGACACTTGTTCTTCCGAGCTACAAGCAGAAACATCATGAGTTTTATGTTTTCCACTGCGTATAGAGACCCATTTAGGTTAACCAAAGATCTTATTTTTACACTGCGGCCCTTTTAGGCACAAATGTTAAAATAAATTCTTCCCTTCTGTAAAGTGTAACGTGTCAAAATGTCACCATGACAAAATGTCACCACAGAAAGCCACCGTGACAAAATGCCACAGCCTTCCTGCGAAAATGCCACCAAGACGCCATCTTTTGACATAACCGTTTCTAAATAGAAATACGTCCAAAATTGTTAACTCTCCTATTAAAGAAGCTTTCCTACTTAAAAGAATTTGTCATTAGTAGCATCAAGAATTTATAGGGTTGGGGGGAAGAATTTGTGACTGAGACCCCTTCTGAAATGTCTTAGCTTTATACCTTTTCATGCCTACTAGTTCCGTCATTCATCACATTCATTCAATCCTACATACATTCATTAATTCCAACTCATTCATTCTATTAGTTCCGTCTTAGGTTTATAGAGGGCGTCATGAGTTTTATGTGGGAATTTCTACTCAGTTTTCAGCCTAAAATTAAACCAAACTAAACAAAACTATAGCTTGTATCTAATTATTATTTAGTTCAGCTTAGTTGTAATTTAGTTTACTGTAGATTTGGGCTGAAATCTGAGCAAAAATTACCACATGGAACGCGTGGCGCCCTCTGAAAACTCGGACGGAACTAATAGGAAATGTAATAAGTTTCAATAGGGACTTACAAATTCTCTTCCCTAACCCTATAAAGTCTTGGTAGCATGTCGGTGTTATATGTGCAACCGAAACGGGCAAGGTAGCAGGAGCAAGGCTGGGTCGCAGGTAAATCTATATGCGGTTGAAATAAAGAGCTTGGCACAAAATTGCAGGTTAATTGCTTTTTTTTCACTTTCACTCGCGCAAATCATCTATGCTTTGCTGTGCTCAATTGAAATAGCAGGGTCCGAATGGAGGCGCCACTATAGTGTCCGCGGCCTATCTTGAGTTCTCCGCAGAACGAACACAGATAATCGATTGTATAAGTTTTCACTAGCAGAGTGCCTTGTTGACAGTGCCGGAGCAAGAGGGGGGGGGGGCGAAGGAGGCGGCCGCCCCGGGCGCCGAAAGGAAAAGTGCGCCAAAAATGCAGCCGCCCTTACACAAGTTGTGGCCTTCTCACAGCCGTTATGTTGGAAAATCATACCGTATGGCGGCTGTATGAAAGCCACAGTTTGTGGTAGCTCCAACCTCTTTAAATGGTTTAACATTTTTATTGTGAACAAGACCCAAATTCCGGGCCGAAAATTAAATATTTGTTGCCAATTTTATGTTCGTATTGCAGTTTTCTTGCCAGTCAGAGGGCACCTCTATCATAAACTAAACACATTTGTAATCCTTCAAGACAAATGTTTTCGTCTCACGTCTACCGACGACCCCTTTATGTCAGATTCGTGGGTTTCAGTGTGTTGTTATTATCTCTGTGGCACTGAGATGGGTTCATTTTTGGGCAGATTTGAGAAGAGGCTTGTGGGAGGGGAAGGTTGCAATCTGCTGTACAATAGTGGTAAAAGCGGGCGGTCAATGAACATGAACCACTGGCCCCGGACGCTCAAACGCCTTACTCCGGCACTGCTTGTTGCTATCAAAGATGGTTACAAAAACAATGGCGGCCATCGATTAAAGCCACCCCATCCAGGAAGACGTAGCCCCTCACAAAATACTTGCCGAACTCAAGATACACTGTGCACAGAATAATGCTTGTGCCCTAATGAATTAATGCACAAAAAAGATGTCACAGAACGCATTCTGCCGCTATGAAGCATTCCTGAAAAAGATGGATTAGCCTTTAAAACGTATTATATTAAGCCTTAGAAACTGCTAAATTTATAATCATGCTTCCGCTACTAATAGTATCTACATAATATAATCCTGGATGAGGAGCGAAAAAAAAAAGAAGGGTCGACAATATTAGAAAAGGAAAAGGCACGCAAAGTGGCCGGCAACAAATAAGAATCTAACAAATCGCTTTAACAACCACTCAACCCCAACAATTTCTTTCATTCCGACAGGTGGAGTTAGTTACAGGTGCGCCAGCTTTCTTTCCTTCCCTCCTAAAGCCCAGATTAAAACGAACTAGCCCAAAATAGGGTTGTGAGCCATTTTAAAAGGTCAACAGAAACCTCAAATTTGACAAAAGAGTTATTTGAATTTTTTTTTGTTTTTCCATACATGTAGCCAGCACAGCTATGGCTGTCTATGCCATGTAAGTCACCAAATTAAAACAAAACAACGTTGAAAGTAGACAATCAGCAGATTTTCTTGATTTTTAATAACCGACATAAACCTGGGTGCGATTCTAAAATGTGAATCGAACCTCGAATTTTGTCAATACAGCATTCTAGTATTTTTTAAATTTTTTATCATGTATGTTAAGAATCTGTTTCCGATGTGTGACGCTCGATTTGAGGCTTGTGTGAAAGGAAAAAAAACTGTGGAAAGTAGGGCTAGGCAAGAGTTTTGGTCACTTGATCAATGGCGTCAGTAGAAACTGAGTGGTTTTCACAAAAACTTGAAACGAACCTCGAAATTAGCAGGGAGAATTGCGAGCACAATTTTGACAAATCGTACACGAATTGGAGTAACAGGAACTGTCGTGTGCTCCTTGATAATTAATTAAATCAAAGAATTTACTGTGAATATTTGAAAAAAAATTCCATGCATTTACCGTGGTTCGAATACATTTCTCCACCAGGTAGAGGGTTTATTGAGAGAAGCCCTTGTGTAAGATAAGCTGCTCATGTTTAAACTTGCAGGGCACGACGCTTATCGTTATTACGTTGCACAGTGATGTGATCGGCAACGATAAGAACTGAGTAAATGACAACAAAACCCTATCAGGCATTGTCGGCAGTTTACTTTCTACCTCTGCCAGGAAAAAAAAGGCCAAAGTCGCCGGGCTAAAAGTTTCAACTTCGTTCTACAAAAACTTTGTTATTCAAATGTCAGTGCTTGGAGACCAGGTGTGGAAAAAGGGTCCAGGTTGTGTAGGGCTTCAGATCGCTGGTTTGTTAACCAGTATGAGGAAAAATCTGATTCGTCGGGTTTCCATTTTTTGGTGGTTTCACATTAGTTTGGTGGGTTTCCATCTAATAGCATCCGTGCGTAACACATGCTTCCGTACATAATAATAATATAGTAGTAAAAAATGAAGGTGGTATTTTGACGGGTGGCATTTTGTCCTGGTGGCATTCTGACATGGATTCCTTTAAAGATGCGAACTGATAAACGTTGAGCATTGGGGTACATTTAAAAGGTTTGCTGTTCTGAACATAAAAAAAAATAAAACGAGTCTAATATCACAGCGAGGCTCATTAAATTTCCACTAATATTTATTTCGCTACATTAAAACTTAAAGCTCGTGCGTACCTGTGTGTTCCATATTATTACGTGTTGTTTTATTTTCGCTGTATTGTAACATGATAATTTGCTTCACTGTGGTATGGTATTCTTCATTGAGCTTTATAGCTTCGGTAGTATTTTAATTGTGGGATCGGATTAAAATTACTACTCTGTATGGATCATTAAAATGTAAACTTACTTGAAAATTGACGAGTTCGGCTAATTTCTCCTTGAGTGCGTTGATCTCTTGCATCAATGTTTCCGTCACGTCACAGGCGTTCATGAAAGCACAGTTGAGGTTGCCATGGGAACCGGAATTGGACAAGTAGGGGTGGGTCCCCTCCACTACCGAAGACATCAAGGTCCAAAATGTTATGAGGAATAGGCCTAATTTTGCGGTCGAGGTCCGGCTTGATAAGACATCGAATGGGTGAACAGAACCGGCCATGGCGCTTGCACCAAATTGTGAGTTTCTCATTTGGATCTTTTCTTGAACTATATATTCCCTTGTGAAGTTCGTCGAAGGAACGAATTAAATCAGACATGACATCGGAACAGGAATCCAGCCGACGATTCCAACGACGTCAGAAGCCAAGCGATTACAAGAAAAGGCTTTCTCACTACGTCCATTCTCGTCCTGTTGTTTTTGGTGAATGCGTCAGGAATCCAAGATTAGTACACACTATTAGTATAGGTGGTCGTAATTACAACGTTTTGGCACTTAAGTCCTCACCGTGATTACGTGGGCCAAAAATTGCGGTGGCACTTGGCACTGGATGGCAGGCAGGCAGGGAGGGAGGGACGTCTTGTAGCAGTATGGCTGCTGGTAGCAGAGCGCGGCTGTTACGTCACTACAGGTTCAGGAGATCATGGCGGATCAGTTACCACCACCAGCCGGATCGAGGATTAATTGTTTCTCTCTCTCTTCGAAAGCCGGCTTAGTCGATCTGGGAAAGGAGCCAATGAAAATGAAAAGAGATAGCTCCGCAATCCCCTTCCTCAGTTACAGCAACTCACTTATCTGTATTTTCTTCTTTTATTTTTTAAAGTTCGACTATTTTTTTTCTCGATTTTTAAGTGCACGTTGACAACACCGAATATAAACAAACAAACAAACGTTCTTCCTGTTATTTCTGTCTCGTGAGTGACTAACAATAAAGGGATTTGGTAAAAATGTGAAATTCGAAGAGGTTGTGTCACTGATTACAGCGAAAAAGATCTATTCTTATTAAAGGGTAGACCAGCGTTGGACTTTTGTATAGCTCAATTCTTGGTCCTATGCCCAGGCTGGCGCCTAGAAATTATATAAGGGGGGTCTACGTGCGGTAGCGGCACCAGCAATACATTTCAGGGGTTGGGGGGCACACATTATCAACGGCTTTCCAGTAAATAACAGTAATTCGAAGTTTCATCAATAGTTCACTTATAGAAAAAAATGCCTGTAGGAATACGCATACGTCGAGGAAAGTGTGTTGTGTAAGTGATGGGGCCATGGGGGGGGGGGAGGGGTCATAATTCATTTGCAATTTCCACAATTGAATAACAAGAAAATCCTACAAGCTCGTTACTGTATTTTTTTTTAACTGTTGGCATGAATACCGTTTTAGTTTGTGATTTTGTCTGAACTCTAAAATTTGGGGGGGGGGGCACCCAGGGGGGCACAACTGAAATCTAAGGGGGGCACAGCCCCCCCACCCCCGGTAGCACCGTCACTGTCTACGTGGTAGTTTTTTTTAGGTCCCATCCGTGAATTCAATAGTAACAACTTTTATAATAAATTCGTTAGGGTTAATAGCTGGGATAATTTTTGTTATGGGGCTTTATTTTTTTTATATATATCGTTGCGAGCTTATAAATATTTTCTTACGTTTATATATTCACAAAAGCCAACTCAGATGCAAACCTATTTGCTTTGCCCTTTGGACTTTAATGTCAGACTGCCTGGGGTAGAATTGAACCCTCTACCGTGGAAAATCTCGGAACCCTTGGAAACTACCTTGGACAAAAACAAGACGGAAAGCCAAATAGGCTCTATTAATGATAAATTAATACAGACGGATACCTATTTCCATTGCCTTTTGGACTTAATGCCAGGCTGCCTGAGGGTGACCTGAACCCCCAACCTTTAAAAGCAAAGGATACCGCTCAGCCGCACTGATGTCATATTCGACGTCATACTGATGCCATACTGGCTGAGCGTTACGACTTCGGCACTTTGGTTTCAAAGGGTGGGGGGAATCAATTCTTTCTCAGGCAGTCTGACATTAAGCCCCAAAGAAAACGGAAATAGGTTTGCATTATTTATCACTAATCGAGTCCATTTGGCTTTCCATTCTATTTATTCATATAAACCTTAATTCATATATACCTTCATATAGTATGCCTTAAAAATATTTTTCAAATGAACAAATGAAATAAATTTCAAATTCGATGTTAATTTATTCATATCAAGTTTCTTAGGCTATTATTAGGACAAATCGATTAAGTATTTAGATTTCGATTGGTCAACAATTACGTAAATTGAAGAAAAAAATTTAAAAATACATTATTTTTACGTGCGGTTGCTCTGACTTTTTTTTGGGGGGGGGGGGAGCAGCTGCACCCTTTTTCGGCCCGGGCCTGCCTATGTCCCACTCCCAAACGTAAAAGAGCAATGAAATCCATTGCGTAGATTTATGCAATTTAAAAAATTCTGAATCGTTGCCCTCTTTTACATCTTGCGATCTAAAGAGAAATTTTGCCTGTCAAGACTAATAACAAATTTCCTCATGATGGCAAAAGTTTGATCTTTTGGAAAGATAACTTCGAAACGAACATTTACGAATTAATAGACGAAAATAATTAAAACGGCTAACGATTCAGTGCCATCTTTATGCAGAAAAATCGACAAAATGTTTAAAAGGTGACGAAAATATTAAAATCGAGTAAAATGTGTATGCAATTGTTCCTTATACGTTTAGGAGTGTCAAATCGGTTGGGAGATTTTACGATATTTCGCTATTTTACGTTATTTGTTTCTGCCGTCTCTGCCGTCTTTGTCGTTCGCATTACTTCTAAAACCAGGAGCCAATAAAACGAGCCCCTCCGGGGCGAGGCCGTATAAAAACCGTATATCGTCTGAACGATAATATCGAAAGCATATACCACTTCGAGGAAGCTGAAATAAAAAAATGTCAAATTGTATAATTTTTTTATTATCATTATTATTGTTTTTTTTTTTCAATTTTGTTCACTAACAATTGAGCTAATCATTAAAAATTAACGCCCTCCCATAGGCACTTTTTTTCTGTGCGAGTGGTTCCTATCTGGAATGCTGTTAATAGGGAAACTGGAAATGCGAGTTCTATCCCATCTTTTCATCGAATGCTTAGAGAGCAACCCCTCTATCGTTTTCTCAAACGCCCGCTGCCCTGATCTACCCTATAAATCTCACCCGGAACGGCTTAAGAGGCTCACCACCTTGCCGTCTCCATCCACCTTTAGTGGAGAAATTTGGAGAAATTAATTTAATTTGTTTGTTTATTTATTTAAATCGAAAGGCCGTGGAGAAGGAGGTGTCTCCCTTCTTTTCATCCTAAACTCAATCGACTTGTTCACCCAAACTGTTGCCACGGTTACCGTTGGCGTCACAGAAGTTCTAACAAACTTTTGGTATTATAGAAAATTAACAGAACGGATACCAGCATAATAGAACAAAAAAAAAAAAAAAAGAAACGTAACTACTTTCTTAGCAAATTTAACAATGAAATCAATTTCATGGAATACGATGGGGCGCCCCCTACTTGACAGGATTCACACACGCGACTTGAAATCAAGGCCAGCTGAGATAGTAGCTGCGTTCCTGGCTCCACTCCAGGCCCGTCATCTTTATTCTCTTCCGGTATTAGTTAGTGACAGACACGCCAGGAGTCGTCCAGTACCGTACGGTATGAGAACCAAAGAGGGTTGGTATCTGAACAAAATTTATGCTTTAAACTTTAAACACGTAAAGGTAACGATCAAATTGCGAGATGTGGCGCATGTTGAGGGCTTTTCCACCTATTCACTTAGTCCAGATACAAATTCCTTTGGGTTCTCAATCCGTACGGTACTGGACGACTCCTAGCGTGTCTGTCACTAAACAGAAGCAAGCTGACGGGCCTGGAGTGGAGCGCAGCTACAATCTCAGCTGGCCTTGCTCGAAATCCTTGAAAGTGCTTGTATTTGTTAAGAAAAAAATTAAAAACCTTGAATTCCTTGAAATTGTTAGCTACATCCTTGAAAGTATGTCTGTCTTTGTGTTGCTCGAAGCAAGGGTATTATTTTAAATTAAGAAAAAAAAATACTAAATTTGTTTGCCATAATTTAGAATAATGCCCTTGCCTCGAGCAACATAAAGACAAACGTGCCGTTTGTGTTAAATAACTTGCATGTTTGTCGTGAAATGTTGTTGGGCTTACCTTTCAAATTTTGTCCTCCACGCCTGTTCTCATTAGTTGTTTACTAGGCTAGAAAAACGATTCTAGGAAACAAAAAAAAAAGGTGCGCAAAAAAGCTCAAGGCAAAACACGTACCTGGTGAAAGTCCTTACCTTGCTTCGTGAAATTAGAGCCAACCCAACTGAACCAAATCTATAACAGCAGCAACTAAATACAACAGAAAAAAAAAATTAATTTTTTTCCCTCGGTTTTATTTGACCGCTATTTTTTTTTCTCGTCTTTTTTTCACGCATTCTTTTTTTTCATTTGGCCTTTTTTATGCTGCTTTTTTTTTTTCCCCACTATTCGCCCGGACAAAAAAAGAATATTTCAGTGTTTTGTGAGATGCGGAACGAGCGAAGAGAGCGCAACGTAACGTATAACGGACACAAAATTGCAAAATATTTGTTGGTTGGTTTGGTTTGTAGGTTGGTTGCATTTTTTAGTCTAGGTGGAACCCAAACGAAAGTACGGAGTGGAATGAAATTTACTACATCGCTTAAAACTCCCAAAAGTAATGCTAAGGTTGAATTTGTCGTAAAACGATCAAATATTACAGAAGAAATTACACTTTTTCGAAGTTATCGATCTAACACTCACCATTGTAAATTCGAAATACTAATACTTAACCAACTCCGTCGAAGCGTACGCCTTGCTGGTGGTAGTCAAGTGAACTTTAAAAAATACCAACAAATTAAAACATCGCAGTTTCCATATAGCTAATAACCTTTTTATGACCAACTCAATGAAATAATAACATTTGCTCGTCGCATTTAACCACTATTGGAAGACACGCAACGACAAAAAACAAAAAGGATTTCGTTAACGATATACATTAGCTTCATTCGAATGTTGTTGTTGATGTTGTCAATGAACCGATTGTCAAGTTTTACAGCTTAAAACTTGGTTATGAACAAGGCCTAAGGCCTTTTGAACGCTATTTTAATGCGACTGCAATATCGTTGTTGCTGTTATTTTTCTTGTTGGGAAAATTTTTCTCCACCTAGAGAGCGAATCAATGTACCGATTTTCAACTTTTAGGCTTACATTCAGCAAATAGCAATTGGCATATAGAGTAGAAGCAAAAATGCCGTATCCAGTTCGGGCTCGTGTTCCCTAAATACAAACAACAACAACAACAACAACAAAAACGAAACATTAGCTACGGAGTTATATCTGAAACCAGTCGATGAGCTTGCTGCAAGGGGCACTGGAGGAAAAAACAAACTGCGTGTTTAGTTAAGCTAAGGCTGTGAGAGCGGGATTTTGTCCACGTTAATTTGTCCAATTTCGCAGAACAGGATTCAGAGAAACGGGATTTGGTGAAACGGGTTTAAATGTGTAGTTTAAGTATACTTAAAAGTTAACGTTGACAAAAATAAACAAATAAACCGGAAACAGTTTAAATTTGTGTTAATTCGTTCATGTGTTAATGCTTTGCCTTCGTGTTGCTTCGAAGGCAAAGGTGTTTGTATAGCCGCAATTACCACCAGGACCCCCCCTTAGGTTGCGATATGAATAACTTAGAAACCTTTGGTTAATCCTAGGACGATATCTGGTAAACTGCCTTTACCGAATAAGCAAACTCATGATTTAAAACGCAGCCATCTGAGATGCGTCGCTTTGAAATTATGGGATGACAGCTACCCTAAAGATTGAACATGGTGAGCAAATTTAGTCGAAGTACCTCAAAAATGTTGGAGAAACGTAAGTCCGACGAGTATGACAATACACGCACAGCTACAGTTAAACTGTGATACTGTTTGCAAAATTTATCTTAGCACAGGCTAAAGGTTGAACTAATTTTCCAATAGCTGTTCGATTTTATAAGTTGATGTTTGCATCGTTTTTAAGATATGGAGCGTTTTTTGGATTTGTGTCAATATTCTGCCTATAATATATGTGTTGTCTTCGTTGCTCACCACAGGAGGTGATGGCGAATTATGGGATGTGTATCTCACGAATCGCATTCAGGCCAGAGCAGAGGCGAGAACGGTGGACTCCATAGTGCCGCCACGTTTCTTCCGTTTTAAAAATTGTTGTTTTAATCTGAAATTGCTGTTATGCTCTTTATCGGACGTTACAATTATTTTGTAAAGAAAATAAATAAATAAATAACTAGATTGTAGGATTGACCTCTCGCGAATCTCATTCAGTCGAGAACAGGAAGTTAGCTAGCGCCATGTTGGCGTATCCAGGGTTGGCCAAGCGCCGGAAGGAGCACTGATTGCGAAGATTTGGAATGTGGTTTCTACTACAGTTGCGACCCCCTGGTTTATTGAGACTTTGTTTTTAATTTAGACAACCCTGGTAAGAACTCAAACTTGAAAGATTTGTTAAACTCCATAAAGTGCTGTGTGAATCGTTCATTTTTCTTTTCGGCACATCTAAAAGGGTACAAAATTCAAATGCCTTTAAAAGTAGGCCTATTCACGCTGTTTTTCCCTTTGTAAAAACCTGGTTTTTTTTTTATTTTAATTTTGATTTAATTTTTTTTGTTGATAGAGTTGAACCAGAGGTGTCCGTGGCGATTTGAAAGGATGGGAGTAGCCAGTGTACTTCAATATGGTTTTTATTCTTATAAGGGCCCAGGTCAGCCAGCCATGGCAACCTACGTTTCACCCTTAGTCGACAACATAATAGACCCGTGCAACAATAACAACAATAACAACAATGACAATCCGTGGTTAATACATGCACATGCCGTCTCCAACAATTTTGGTTTCTCCAATTAACATTCGTAGCTTCTTTTAATCGAAACGTAGCCTGGTTAAAACATGTGCTAGCAGCATTACAACTCCATCAATATAATGTCACCAGCACATATTTTAACCAGGCTACGTTTCGATTAAAAGCAAGCTATACGAACGTTAACTGCAAATATTACTTCGTGTTGTCGCTGACGCAGGCTACGTTCCGTACAAATAACATAGGGATTGTCATATCTTCAGATTTCCGGGATTAATCGGAAAGATACGAGCTATGAGTGTGAAAAGCAAACGAATGTTTTGCGCGTGTTAAGTGATAACGCTAACCGGAAGGAAATAGCTCGTAAATTAGAGTTTGTAGACGCTTCGTCACTGTCGGCTGTCTTGAAACGCCATCCTCGTATGTCACGTATCTCGGAATCGGTCATAACTAAAAAGCTTTTAATGGACCCTATTACGTATAGTGCGTTCTGTGAAATTTAGACTGCAATATTATACGGCTGGCGAATCCTGGTCGATTTACATGCTAGCCACTGAAATAATACGCTCGTTGTTTTCCGTGCATCATGGCGTAAACGAGCAGTTTTAATCATTGTGTACAGCATTTCACTTCTCTTACGTAATTCATTTATTCGTGAAAGGTCATGCTGCAAGAATAGTCGATAATTAACGAATAACTCGGTTTTTTTTCCAACAAGTCGTAAAAAGGCTATAATATTCTGTTATGTCGATAAAAGCCGATAAAACAAAATAATGTTGTCCCTATAATATTATCTTGGGTTATCTTGACTATATCTTGGTCTGCTTACCTGTTTGAATTTTAATTTTCGAAGACAGAATAGGCTATTACTTATTTTTATATTCTGGTTAGTAATTTCTAAAGTAAGCATCCTATAGAGTAGTCGTGCAAATTGGAAGATTGAGGGGATAAGAGCACGATAACAATCTAAATGGCAGAATGAAAATCGGTTCAAAATTGCAGGGGATACATCATACGGTTAGTAACAACATGTGTGGTAATAGCTTCATTCAGTGAAAGTACCCAGTATACACCTTAGTTGCTTCACTGCTTTACACACGAGCATGCAGTGAAGCTTTTATACATGGCCAATCCGTGAGAATTACGTCAAGATGACGGCCGAAGCGTCATCGTGACGTAGTTCGATCGGATTGGCCATGTAAGGGTTATCGCCCATCGGCTCATAAATCCGATACAGTTCTTCCTAGGTGGTATAACTAATTTATCGTACGATCCCCAACTTGCGAAATGAAAAACAAAATTATTGTTGGGGTAGTAAATGGAAAGTTCGCCTTTATAGCTATGTTGTTTATGCAAATATTACGTCATCACGTCATTACGTCATCACGTTTGCATCATTTTGTAATGATGCAGTCAGGTTTACGGCCGATACCATTTGATCCGGGGAAGGGTAGGGGGATGTTTTGTGTCTTGGAGGTGGGAGTTTCTTTTTTAAAAAGTGTAGGAGAAACGCTATTTTTTTTTTTAAATTCAATGGACTGATGCCTGTTATCGTGTTGCACATCACGGAAACCTCATCATGTAAAAATTACACATTCACGTCATGTGACATCACCCCACTTTACTGTGAATGACATCCATGTCACCACACTACTGGCTGCGATGTGGATATCACGCACTGCAAAGTGTGGTGATATGGGAGATATCGCTGATCGTTTTTAGCATTGTTCAAGATAGGGACAGTGCGATAACTGCCATTATGTACTTTTTGTTTACTTTAATGGCGAGCTGCCAGTGGTTATATTGTGCGCGCAGCGTATCTTGAGTCCTGCAGTATTTTATGAGCGGCTACATATTCCTGGAAGGAGCGGCTTTAATCGACGGCCGCCATTGTTTTTGTAACCATCTAGGATATCAACAAGGTGCTCTGCTACCGAAAACATACAATCGATTATCTGTATTCGTTCTGGGGCGAACTCAAGATAGGCCGCGGACACTATAATATGCATAAAAATATCGAGTTATTTACCTTTCTAGCGAAGAAACATGGACCAAATAAGATCTCGTCACACGAATACGACTCTCCAGTGTCGCAGTTATCAACATCGTAGTTATCATTCACGCAAAGGATACGCTTTTGGCATTTCTAAAATTGTAATTTTTCAGCATAAGGACCGCTGGCAGCACAGTATGAAGGTACAAAAAAAAGCGTATAATGACACTTACACGTCCAAAAGGCCGCAGTGCATGCTAGTGTGTAAAGAAATGAAGCAACTAAGGTGTATACTGGGTACTTTCACTGACGCTATTACCCACACATTTTGTTGCTTCCGTATCCCTTGCAATTTTGAACCCATTTTGTCCTCTTACCCCCACTACTATAGAATGCTTACTTTAGACGTTAGTAACACAATGACCTTGAAAAAGGCAACCAAGGTCATAACATTTGTGATCAATTTGTTTGATCCTGATGTGTCATCAATGAGGTGGATCGGTTTAAGTGCTATTCTTCACCGTCTCCGGACTTACGATCACGCAGAAACGCCACAAGAGTAAATGGACCCACCAATTGTTGGGGGGGGGGTAGAAATTTTTATAAAGTAGTAAATAAACGTTTGTGTAGTTTCAACTATTAAAAGAAGAAAATCCTACAAGCGATTTACTGTTATTTTCGCGATTTTGTCTGAACTCTTAACATTTTTTTTTGGGGGGGGGGGCAACCGGGAAGGGTGCTTCCTGACCTGCCTTCTCCCCGTAGACCCCCCCAGGTTCCCTCGTAGTGCCGTCACTGGTTTTTTACCCCGCCATTATCTTTTAAGGGTTAACTTAATTTCCATGACAGGGCTATATTATCATGAGCAGTGACAATAACGCCATATTGGCTGCGGGGCTAGCATCTGCAGCCAGCTGTTGAGCTACTACAAGGGGCACCGGAAGAAAAACAACGGCGTCTTTAGTCAGGACCATGCTGTGAGAGCGGGTTTTTGGGCCCAATAAACGTTGCTTTGCCCAATCCCTTACTCTCCGAAACATATTATTAAGGTTGTTAATCGGAAAATAAAAGATTCCACCTGCAGACAAATCCCAAAAATTAAGCATTTCTAGATCTAAAAAATCCGCTCACTTAACATTGACTTGATAAACTGCGATAATGTTTTTACCTCCGCGTATATCCAGTGCTCCTTGTAGCTAGCTATGAACGCCGCAGCGAGTAAGACGTTATTGTCACTGATCTGTATGCTTATTGTTGCATGGACCAGACAATTTTCAGTTTCACTCATCTTTTATTGTGACGGGTATCGCAGAAAAATAAAGCCGAGACCACAACAACACGCATATTGTGCGCGCAGCGTATCTTGAGTCCTGCACGTATTTTATGAGCGGCTACATTTTCCTGGAGGGAGCGGCTTTAATCGACGGCCGCCATTGTTTTTGTAACCATCTAGGATATCAACAAGGTGCTCTGCTATCGAAAACATACAATCGATTATCTGTATTCGTTCTGGGGCGAACTCAAGATAGGCCGCGGACACTATAAGAAAAAACATACTTATGTTTCGACCACTATGGCGTGGTTATCTTCAAAGAGGTAAAGTAGCCTACATTTATTTACACCCTTCAGTCACTTAAAGGGGGATTGCCACCAAATGACAAGCCATAGCCATTTGTCATTTGCCGCTGTCTAACCGTTACTTTCAACAGGCGAAGGAACGCACAAATTTCTTTCTATACAGCAAACAAGCAACGTGCCTGCCTCCTTAATATTGAGTGCAAAGTTGGTGCGCCCATATGCACCAGTAAGCAAGTGGTAAAATTAAGCCTAACGACATCACGGGCGCTTTTTTCTATTATATCGACTGTTTTGAAACGCAGATTTTGAACCGCTAAATGGGCGCCATCTAGTGACAGTGGTCTCGCTCCCTGGTGCACCTGGACGCACCAACTTTACATTCAATAATTAAGGAAGCACGTGGCTAGTTAGTTGCGTAAAAAGAAATTTATTTGCACCTTCCTTCCATTCTTAAAATCAAGGTCTACATAGAACCAAACAATGGTAGAAAAACCTAGATGCTGCAATCTTATCATTCGGTGAACAGGCAGTCACCTTTGAAGATCAAATTCGAAACATTATTCCTGTAATATATTAAAACCAATTATTAAAAAAATACTATGGCAAGCTTACATGGTCATACTGTTATTATTTTATTTTATAAATAATTGCTTTGATAATCTTATAGGAATAATGTATTGAATTTGATCCCGTGGAGCTTACGTGAAGTGCGGAAATGTAGGCTACTTTACCTATAAGGATGACCACGCCATTATGGTCGAAATATAAGTAAGTTTTTTTTTTATTGTTGTTCTCTCGGCTTCATTTTTCTGCGATATCTGGAACTTGTCTGCGGCCTTGCAGTGCTGGAAACACCGGTTCTCATCAGATCGCCGAAGTTAAGCAGCATTGGGCTGGATTGATACTTAGGTGGATGACCGCCTGGGAATCTGGCTGTTGCAGACATAGGGCCTTAGGGCTTCGGGCAGATGACCAGGAGTGGTTAACGCTCGTTAAACCCTTTGAACTAGCTTAGGAACTTGTACACGTAACCTTTTTATTATTGTGACAGGTTGCAGTGACAATGATTCGCATACTGCGGGAATGTGTGTGTGTGTGGTAAAGTCCAAGAAATGTTAATTGGACCCCGAAACTAAGGTTGTAATGGCAGCATTCACAACAAATAGTAAGTGGTACAAGTCTCGTGGGTTGTTGAAGACCTATTATGAATTCGAAACTAATAACAGCATCGTAAGGGGCACAAAGTAGAAATAAGTGCTGAACCCCCTCCAAATAACATTTCGCTTTTCAACTGATACGTGCACACAGGGCGGAAGGACAAGGGGAGGGGGCCTGCAGAGGCCCATGGCCACTTTGTTTAGATAGGCCCTCACGGCAAAGTGCCCTTTTTGTAAAAAAAAATTGGCGATATTTGCTGGAATGGTGGTGTAAAAGGACCAAAACGACAAATTAAGGGGCAAAAACTGTTAGATAAAAGAAAGGCAGATAAGGGAACAATCTCTGAAAATGGTGCAAAGAGGGGCAAAAAAAGGATAAAAACACCCAACAAAAAGTCCCCTCCCCCAAAAAGTAAGTTGCCCCTGCCCTCCCGGGGGCCTGTGCACGACCCTGCTTTTCAACAAAACAAGTCCGCAATCTAACAAATTCTTACAGTAAGCTGGTTACGAAGGGCCCTTTATCACATGGAAATGGGCACCAGTCACAACAGCCGTTTCTTTAAAAAAAATTATGGTAGAATGAGTGTGCCTGATTCGCCAGTGTACTCCCACGGTTAGCTTGCAGCACTTATTTAAAGAACATGCGGTATTTTATGTGGTATTCTGTGTTTGTACGTGAATTAAGATTAATATCGGGGTGGGTTTATTCTTTGACCTTTTATTTGAATTTGTCCTATGACTTCAAAACAAGTTAGTATAGAGGGAGTGAAAAATAAATGATGTGCCCTTTCCCAATCCCCCCCCCTCCCCCCTCAAATAAAGAAGTCTTAAAATAAAAGGCCCTGGTTTGGATCAACAAAGGTACTTCTCGGATGTTGAATGACGGACTTCTAAATTCATACTCATTTCTTGTTTGTGTACCAGTACCTCATATGTTGCACAGGGTTCAGACAAAACCTGCAGAACCTGGAAATTTCAGGGAAAATGAAAACGGAGCGAAAAGCGCAGGGAAATTTCAGGGAAAACGAGAATTTTTTCGAAAATCAGGGAAAAGACAGGGAAATTTGAAAAAAAAAAAACAATGCCATTGTGTCTGAACTGTAAGTTCCATTGAATTAGTAGACCAGAAACAAAATCCTAGGCTAGTAGCAAATATTTTAATTTGTGCTTTAAATATGTTCAAGTTTTTTGATACTACTTCAATAAATCAAATCTTAGGCTGGTACCAATATCTGTGATAAAAATGTCCCGTCTGGACTAGTCTCTTATTTTCTGGAATGTTGGATTATTTTTGTACAAATATTAATAGAAGCATTAGCTACTGCCTGTTTCCCTAACTAAACATCTTGTAAACACCTGGAAATTGCCATTGGATGCGCCTGGAAAACCAGGAAATGTCAGGGAAATTGAGAATAAAAAAAATCGTCTGAACCCTGTTGCAAGATTTTAACTCATATCTGCCACAACACACTTGGCGTAAAGTTTAATTATTTAATTTCTCATGGAATAAACAAGCTGTACAGTTTGAAAACTTTGGGTAAGATACTGACTGCGTGATACAGTTTGTTTGTTCCCAATAAATCATAATAGGTAGTGCAAGAAGAAAGAAGAACGTTTGTGCAGTTAAAGGCGGGCCGCGACCAAATTAACATCTGCAGCATCTAGCCCTATTGAGTTGTCTCTCGCAGCAAGCAAACGAATGCACAAGACAATAATTTTAAACACAACCAACAAGCCACATGACTCCTTGATTATTGAGTAAAAATTTGGGGCGTCTTCGTGCACCTGGGAGCAAGCTGTAAAGATTAACGATATTAATGTCACTAGATGGCGCCAAGGTACTTTCTGTATATTCTACCGTGGCACCATCTCGTGGCATTAATATCGTTAATCTTTCACTTGCTTCCATTTGCACGAGGACGTACCAAATTTTTACTCAATAATTCAGAAGGCTCGTGGCTTGTTTGTTGTGTTAAAGGGCAATTACATCCATTTTGACATGCATGTTTGACTTTTGAATCACTTACACAATAACTAAACACAAGAATTGCGGTAAGAATACGTTACATACGTCCGATATAACAATTTAATTACTGCATCACCAAAACAGGACACGGAGGTCGCCATTGTTTTGCTGGAACGCGCAGAAATTAATGCCGACAGACGGATCTCGTCGATTTCGACTCGCAGCCGACTGAGATAACTGTATTGACTGTGAGGAGCTCAAGCGTCTGGCGGCCTTAACTGGCCGGCAGTGTAGTGGCCAGCTACGGGCAGCTAAGGCCGTCAGACGCTTGAGCTCCTCACAGCCAATACAGCTATCTCAATCGACTGCGAGTCGAAATTGAAAAGTGACATCTGTCGGCATTAATTTCTGAGCGTTCCAGCAAAACAATGGCGATCTCCGTGTCGTGTTTTGGTGATGCAGTAATTAAATTGTTATATCGGACGTGAGTAACGTATTCTTACCGCAATTCTTGTGTTTAGTTATTGTATTAAGTGATTCGAAAGTCAAACATGCATGTCAAAATGGATGTAATTTCCCTTTAAAAGATATTTCTTTGTGCATTCCTTTACTTGCTACGAGCAAGCGCTAGACAGAACTAGAGAGTGCTAGATGGCGCTAGATGCTCCAAATTTTCGCTTGGTGGCAACTCGCCTTTAAGCTTCAATCACAACACAAAATATGTACAAAAACTGTAGGTAAAGCTAAAAGAAATAAAAGTTTATCAGCTAAAACCACATATTTAAAAATTGAATCTTAAGCCACCTTTACGCGAGGAGTGACGGCAATTCGGATTCGAATTAATTCCTCAGCATTACAAACATGATTCACTTAAACCTATACAGATGGCTTAATGCACTTTATTCTGTCTGTGTTTCTGTTTACTCCATAATGCATAACGTTATGCGAATTGATAAATGTAATAATTCACATGAGTGGGGTCCATTTACCTCGAGGTACAGAAATATGTTAAGTTTCTTGCATTCAACTATACACACATTCGTAACACGATTGTTTTATCCATCTGGAAACATGATCACTTGTTGATATAACTAAAAATCCTGAGAATAAGTCAGGTTTAAGCACGGTAAACATAAATTTCGTTCCGACATAGCAGCTTGAAATTTCATTTTGTACTGTTGTTTTTTTGCTCAATATTGACATTAGGTGTGTTGATAAACTGTATGTTTTTCCGTACTTTTGTTGAAACAGTGGGTAATTCTCGTAAATAAATGACATTTTCCCCACAATTTCGTTTTCCCTCAAATGTCATTTCCCCCAAAAAATATTGCTTTGGTGTAGGATCTGGATGGGTCTCTCCTCATCCTACTAAGCTACAATATAGAGTTTATTTTGATACAGTAAAGCAAAATATATTCTCACTGAAGTAATCTGTTCACTTTAATAAATCTCGCGAATTTCACACAGTCTTGGTGAAACAACACCAGAAGTTATATACATACGTATATCTTTGCTGGAGCAAAGTTTTTGGAAGTGTATCTGACTTCCACGTATTATCACTGTGATGTTTATTATTAGCAAGAGAACTGGAGTTATTGGTGCAAGGGGCTGACTCTTCCTGCTGTTTTCCACGCACAAACATTGGTACACCTTGATTTGAATATGTGGGGGTGGCTTTACCAAAAAACTGTACACTTGATGAAGGCCAAATTAAATGATTGTTCCCTTTTGATGCAGTTCTTAAACTGGTCTTCCGTGCCCGAACTACTTTTCCTTCCTTCTCTACTTTAGTCAGCTACTTCATCGGAAAAGATTCTCCAGCTTCTAAAATGAAAATTTATTTAGCCTACATCACGTTTTTGATTGGCTGCGCAAAATGTTTCATTTCTAAATGAAAAGACACGCTATCCAGTCTTTCGTTTCTAGGTTGGTTCGTGACTGTTTGGTTTGGACACTAACCATCAACTCGACCATAAAAGTTGACCACCCTAGTTTATCGGTTCTCGGTTCAGCTTCTTTTCTTTTTCAGTCCGGAGAGCAGTCTATGGGACGCTGCCATTCACATAGGTTCGAGCCTGGGTTGTAGTAAGTTTCCCCGCTACACGGAACCCAGTTTGGAGGATGACCCGGGCTACACATGTAAAATCCCCGGCAATTGGTTGGATCACGTACATTGCCTGTTTGTTCCGGTTGGCACACACTTGTCTCAACATCTGCAAATAAAAGCAAAGACGTTTAGTTGGGAATAAAAGCAGAGGTTGTCAGAATTACCATTTGCATTGTACGGGAGTAATGCCACATTGGTAAAGAATGGAATGGCCTGAAATCCAGTTCCATTCAATCTTAGTAAACTGGGTGGAATTGATTTTAACATATTTCAACATGTAAGCCTCCATGATGAAAGTGGTTGGGACCATTGATGGTAATTTGGGTATTTCTTGAAGCTATGAGGATACTCGATTGCGTTGACGTGAATGGTGGTGTTTGTTCCGGCCGGTTAAGTACACTGCAGAATGAAAAAGAACTTGTTTAAACGTCGGCATGTACAAGGTTGGTAAACTTTACCGAGGGGTCCAACGTATAAGCAAACTCATATACAGTATATACCCAATTGGCTATTACTATAACGTCATTATTTAGTATTTTTTACTCATGTTAATAATTTGTGGATCACCATTTCTCTCCCGGACAGCACTCAGGATAGAAGAGCAATAGAGTGAGAAAAGACAAAAAGAAGATTTAACGAAAATGCAATGCATTGATGTGCCTAAATGAAAGAAGTGTAGTTAGCCTTTTTCACAGGGGAGTAAAACACAGGGAGAGTAAAACACAGGGCCACAAAAGACTAAAATCAAGGTTGTGGCGAATTTTGTAGTATTTTATGTACAAATTTCGGCCCCTTCCTTGAATTTAGGGTCTCAGGGTTTTACTCTGAAGATGGCATCGCAAACCGATGCCGAAATTTAAGTTGTGGTTTTTTCTTCACCGTGCGTCTGGCTCTATTTTATCGATCTAACTTATTTAGTAATGGATCTGCCAGGCGTGTTGGTCATGGTAATGTGAGAAACTACCCAGCTTCTTCTGCTGTCTAACCAAAATTACTATTCTTGATCGGACCATTTTTGGTTTGTTTTTCGGATCATTTTTCTGACCCCTGTTCTGTGCTTGTTCACTAGGTTCGCGGTGCATGTTGGGACTTCTGTTACTTCTGCTTTATGGCATGCTCTAAAAGTGGTCTGTTGGCGTGAAAGATGTCTCGCATAACAGACGATTTTAACACTTTTTTACAAGTCCCATTATCTTGTGCGTCAAGCAGCAGCCAGCGTTTGATAACACTGTCATGACTGCAGCCATGAATTCCGCTTTTCCCCCTTTACTAATTTTTTTTTCTCATTCAAAGATTTCCCAGACGTTCGTTTGAGCTGCTTCATCTACAGGGCCATTAGTTTGTTTCAGATGACAAGGCTTTAAGATTTCATTTAAGACAAAAAGCATGAGTCTCCTGCTAATGAAACACAGTCGACAACACTCACAGAAAGGAAGTACTTCCTTAATAGTAATGACGTAGTCGCATATTCTGTTGTGAAAAGTATTCACGAACTTATGGAAAGAGTCCGAAAGTTTAAATCATGAACTCAAGAGTTGGGTGAAGAAACAGTTGACAATGCAAGTGACCACATTTCTCAGTGATGAACTAGGATTTCCTGAAGGAGGGAGGGGAGGGGTTGCTGCTTGCATGCCAGTCCGATGTCAGCTAGGGGTCTGGAGAGCATTACAAGCTGCCCCAGCGTGGTTTTAGGCATAGTCCCTGAAACTTTTACATTTTTATCCTTTTGCACTGCTTTTTGGGCTTCTGGAGACCATGTTTGTAGACAAGACTGTGTAGACCGGAAAACAACCGCTGTTGTCAAAATATTTATTCAGGCAACCAACCAACAAGGGCACTACCTGCCTCACACCTGTTTCCCACAATGACATGTGATTACTACCTAAATAGCTGTCATGCTCTGTCATCTTCAGCTGGTTTGATGCCATTTTAATCTCCTTCAATAGAGTTTTGAAGGGCCTTCTGACCAGGCCAAAACTCACAATGACGTACGAAGTACATTATCAAATTTTCAGCAACAGAAATATTTGTGCTTTGTTCACCTAATTTAACAATAAAACAAACGAGGATGATGCCTAATAAAATTACAAACAAAAACGTCAAGTATGACGTAAAAAAGGGGTTATATGATTGACGTTTCATTTTACTTGTTAAAATGTACACGGATAAAAATTGGTGATTTTTAATTGAAATAATCAAATGTACAATTGAGAAAATTGGATCTGTTTAAGTGCTGTTGTGCTTTACGTAACGTATATGATTGGTAAAGCACAACAGCACTTAAACAGACGAAATTTTCTGAATTGTACATTTGGCTATTTCAATTAAAAATCACCAATTTTTATCCGTGTACATTTTAACAAGTAAAATGAAACTTCAATCATATAACCCCTTTTTTTACGGCACACTTGACGTTTTTGTTTGTAATCCGTGTACCTTTTTCACGGCTATGGTGTCCCGCTATAAAGGTTTATGCATGCAGTCGATTGTTGCATGCACGAAGAATGGATCTGGAGTTTGGTGAGTGGCATTGTTCCCTAAATACATTGGTTAAAACAATGAAAAACAATCAAAATGATCGTTTAGGGTCCCGTAACTCCGGAATGGATCGACCAATTGAAAAAGTGGACCCTGTAAGGTTGAAGCCCAGGAAAACTTCTGGCTCAAATCATGTTTCAGATTTTAGGTAGGTGCAGTAGTTTTTTCTGAAACCGTGTCAGCCAAGAAGAACAAGAATCAGAACAACAACAAGAAGTGAACAGTTTTCAA